>JAFFST010054015.1:118091-162417 GCA_022414735.1 Noturus placidus
TTCTGTACACCGTTATGTGTAATGCGAAGCCGAGCTGGGTGAAGTATTCCATACCGAGCGCCCTCAACATCACGAAGTTGACCCCGAACCTCATTAAATGCAGATCGAGCCCGGGCTATCTTAGGTGTATAGTCAGGAAAAACAGAGATAATCAAATTCCTCACTTTAATCCACTGGAGCTCTCTCGCGCGCCGTAAAATATCTACACATTCACTGTGATAATGAAATCTGCACACAATAGCTCGTGGTCGTTCATCAGGCTTGGGCTTCGGCAGAAGGGTCCGGTGGGACCGGTCCAAAACCGGGTCCTTCTCCAGACCAAACGCCTCTTTTAACAAGGCCGCTACAGCAGCAGTGGAACATGTATCAGAACCTTCTGGAACTCCCATTATTCGAACGTTATTGCGCCGCGACCTCGCCTCCAAATCCTCACATTTATTCTGTAATTGAGTCACGGTCTCAGTGAGACTCGATAGTGGACTTCATCTGTGCCATGTCATATGTAAGCGCGTGCTCCATTTCCACAACCGTACCTTTCAGTGCTGATATGGTAGACTCGCTAGCATCTTTATCATTAACCTGCTGTATTTTCACAACATGCAGGTGATGCTGGATAGCAGACAGCGCTTTCTTGAGAATCTCCTGGAGCTCCGTATTAAAAATATCTGCGATATCCTTCCTCAATGAAGCCAACAGCTCAAGCTTGAGTGTGGCAAGATCAAAGTTACCACTCGGCAACGCGGATTCAGGGGGAGAGGGGGACTCGCTCACGGCACGCGCACTTGGCCTCAGTCGTGTTTGAATGCCACCTCGGGTTTTCGTATTCTTTCCAGACATTTTAACGTGACAAAAATTATAAGCAAAGATAAGGAGTAAAATAAGTTAAAGTATATTATATGACCAAAAAGCACAAATTAATTAAAATTTTAATCGAAATCAGAAGGAGCCTCCAGCTTCGCGTCCTAACTCCATTCGAACCCGAATTCAAATCCAGCAACCGCAAATCTTAACATTTCCACTACCGTTCTTCTCAGTCTGCGCCAAATATCTGCTGTTACTGCAAACAACTCTATATTCGATTCGTCTGTCCAGAGCACATTATTCCAAAAGACCTGGTCTTTGCCTATATGCTCATTGGCAAACTGTAGTATTGCAAAGGCATCCTGGCATGCCTCCCATGCAGGTCAAATTTGTGCAATCTTTTTCTGATTGTAGAAGCATGCACTCTGATACCAACTGTTGCAAGACTGCAAGTAGCAGCTCCTGTGATGAAACTTTGGGGTTCTTGGAGACTTCTTTTTGCAGGCTAAATTTGCTGGGACGGCCAGTCCTGGACAAATTGGCAGTCATTTCAAATCTGCAGCGTTTGTAGATGATTTTCCTTACAGTGGAATGATGTATTACAAATAATTTGAAGATCTTTTTAAATCCCTTTCGAAGACTCATAGACATACACAACCTTTTTTTTCTGAAGGCCTTACAGAACTCTTTATGTCTTGGCATGATGACACCCCACACCTCAATAACAAAGAGAACACCAGACACTAGATATGAGAGGAGTATAAATAAGATCGGTTCCATCTGCACTCCTTAAGCAGGTTCTAATCACTGGCACCCAATCTTGAACACCTGATTCTAATTTTTATGGATTTGAAAGTGTGATAAATGTAGGGGTGTACTTACTTTTTCCATCTGACTGAGCTGGTTTTTTTTTTTGTTAATTTAAATTGTGAAAATTTCATGTGTCGTTTGAGTGTACTACCTTTATCAATTTCAAAGAGGATCAAATGTTTGCTTGTCCAACAATGTAAAAAAATTTCCATGGGGTACTTATTTATTATTTTTTTTACATGACTGTAATTTTTGTGTTGGCTGTGTGGTCCTATAGCAAATGTAATTGAAAATTGTTTTAAAAAGAAATGAGTACTAAACAAAACTGCATCTGTATCAATGGTCCAGTTGTTTAAAGACTACATCCCATACTGTACAAAGAGAATGCAACTGAACCACTGCACCAACACTGAAACCAAACCAGGCCAGAGGACACTGGAATCTGCTCTCATGTAATGCTCCTAACAACGATCTAGGGAAATGAATCAGGAAAATTTGACTCGTCTACAGTCTGACGAGGTTTCACTGAACAACACAGCTCAAACTGAACTGAGGAGTGCTGGCAGTGCCTCTCATTGGCCCACCGGCATCAGGTTTCTAATTAGACCAAAAGTTTTTGTTGTATAATACAATAAAAACTGATGTAATCCACATTTTTATGCAATAACTATGCTCTCTGTAAACAAAGCTTCATATAATTTTGCTGGCTAGTAATCTGATCTCTCTCTCTCTCTCTCTCTCTCTCTGTCTCTCTCTCTCTCTCTCTCTGTCTCACTCTCTCTCTCACTCTCTGTCTCGCTCTCTGCCTCTCTCTGTCTCTCTCTCTCACACTCTCTCGCTCTCTCTCTCTCTCTCTTCCTAAAATTCCAGGATATTTGTATATCTGTATTATATATCTGTAAATATACTGTATTTATTTTTGAACTGTGTATTTGTTACCAGAACAATCATACACAATCACAGCAACAATAACAACAACAAAAAACCCCAGCTGATGCAATCTAATAAAGTCAAAATGTAATCCGTTTGCAAACACTACTGCAAATTACATAATAATTTCTAATTGTAATTATTATTACAAAGATGAGCAATCACAAAATATGAAGAATTTTTAACATGATAACTTTGTAGAAAAGCGAAAGAAGTCAGATTTTGTAGTTACTGGTCTGTTTTTGGCTTATAATTAAGCTGTTTTTTAGCACTTCCGCTGTGTAATTGTGTAAACTATTCCAGCTGGTTGGCTTGAACCAGGAATATTAATAACACACATCTATTTGAAACAATGCTGCTCATCATAAGCTTTCAAATGGGGTATGATTTGACATGATCTTCAATTACCTATAAGACATTGCCATGTTTATTTATCCTTTAAATAATCATATGCCATTATCTCATTTTCAGGCATCATCAAAGAAGGTTTGTGAAAAACCTCAGATCTAGGTCAGTCCATTGAAAATAAAACTGGTTAATCCGTGTTAGTGTTTTTCAGGGTCTTATTATTCACCACAATAATTGACATTAGATGTTATTTTGCCCCCCCCCCCCCCCCCCCCCCACCCCCGGTGGTTTAGTGGATTGGGGATTCAAATCCCACCTCTGCCCTGTGTGCGCATTGCTTGCTTGTTCTACCTGTGCTTTGGGGGTTTCCTCTGGGTATGCATTGTAGGCTGGTTGGGATTTCCAAAGCCTGTGTAGGATAAGTGGTACAGACAATGGATGGATGGACGGACAGAACTCAATGTCAAGATTGATATAAGATATGTAAGATTAAATTGCAATGTGTAAATCTGTAAATGCTGACACTTGAAACTGGCTAGGTAAAGAGGTCCATTTTGGCTGGTACCACCAGCCAATGTCTCAGGAGTTAGTTAAGAAAGTATTATTCCTTATTAATCGACTGAGAGCCTGTAGCTAGAAATTACACAGGAATAATTGCTATCCCCTATTGTGCAAAATCTTACTGTGAAGTCTTAGTCATTTAGTCTTTCAACATCTATCAGCTGCAAAAAACTAACACGACAAATGGAGCAGAACAGGTTCTTGATTATACTTTAAGCTACACCTCGGCGCAGTCAGACCACACCATTTGAACTGACATTTCATCTGTGCCTGCATGTGGATGTTGCAGAGCATAAGAGTTTTCTCCAGCTTCAATATATATATATATATATATATATATATATATATATATATATATATATATATATATAAACTGTTATGTAAAAAGTGTTTGTTTTGTTAATGGCTCGCCGCATGAATCGCGGTTTAAGCAGAGGTAAAACGCCTCATTGAAATTTGGTCTGAAAAGCATATTTCTAAACATCTTTCAAAAACGCATAAAAACACAGAGCTTTTGTATATGCATGTGATGTCGGACCGGAGGTACGGCGATACGACGAGTCGATTGAAACCCTCCTCGTGTGACTGCTGCTGGAGCGCTGAATGGACGACCTGTCAGCACCCCTAGTGTTTTGGACAGCATCAGCGTGTGGTTGAAAGGCAGGGGGGGTCCAAACCACGCACAGCTGGTGATCACTAATTGCAGCAGCGGCTCTCTACCATCCGGGAGACAGCGGCAGAGTATAAAAGTGCACACTGGGAGCAGCAAAGGGAGCGGTCTCCTATTAACAAATGTCTAACTCTGTGTCTTTTTGTGAACTTTTCCAGAAGACTTCGCCGACAAGGACGACAACGCTCCCTGGCTGCCCATCATCGCTGCTCAGCGGTGGATGTCTGCCCCATTTGGGAGCCCTGCCGTGATGCTGCACAGCTCTCTCCTCATGACAATTCTCAGCTGGGAAGAGGGATCACCAGCCCATCATCAGCACTCCATGCACTCCCTTCACTCCTCTCCTTCGCCCTACCCTTTTCTAAATTTTCAGTTTTGTAAATATTGTAAATAAAACCATTACTAATTCCCCTCAAATCGCCTCTGTGTGTCTGTGCTCTGCCTACAATGCAGTATTCATATCTTCTATTGATCTCATATATCACACATGCTCCTGTCTTTGAGCTCTTGTAGATGGAATAGATTAATTAGTGTTCGTTCACATGTCTAGGACAAAGTGCGAGTTGAATCAATGAACCAGTAAGAGCAAACAAGGTCTTAACACCAAGCGTCTCAAGGAAATGTCCTTTCATCGCACACTGGAACCAATAAAGAAGATAAAGTATAATAACTACAGCTTCAAAAGAAAGCAATCATTTAGACTCCCAGCCCCAGATGACTGTGGTATTGCCAGGATGTTCAGTCATGCTGTAAATAATGTAAGTTAAGGAAACCTGATGTAGTGTTGGACTGAATGCAATGGACTGAATGCAAGATGGATGGATGATTAGGTACTTTTAATGTTATATTGCTTCAACACCACAGAACTATTCCATATTTCTTTCTTTGTTTTTCTGTTCTTTTTTTCCTTTTTTTTACATCCAGCTCAGCTCATCAGACATGGCCGAAAGGAACAGTTCCGTAAGTAAAGTAACAGTAAATTTCAGTAAAGTTTCCAGTCACACACAGCTGGAGTCTCTAACCGCAGGGCTCTCCTAATATGCTGACAAACTGTTACAGATGCTCAGACCCCGCATCTCAACAGCGAAACTCCACCAAAGCCCTGTTCTATTTCTCCAGAATAACAACCCAGCAGCGCACAAGCACTTTAACATGCTAATGCATGCAAACAAACAGCCTGTTATTTTCACTACTTAAAACAGACATTATGTATAACGCAGTGAAAGTCTCCATCTGTGAACTGGTTCTTCCTTCCTGCTTCAGGGCAGAATCACACACGCCTTCAGGATGACCCTCATTCGGCACATTTTAATGACACTGAACCATCATCAAGACATTCATATATTATTTATATAAACATGTCAGTGTTTTAAGGGGTTTGTTAAGTTTTCTTACCTCTTTAGTCTTGTCCATTGCCTTTAGGATGGCAACATTGAGCTTCTCTAGAGCTGAGAGGACATTCAGATACTCCCCAAGATGTTGAGAAAAATAATCTGAAAAGAGGAAAAGGAGAGCATAGAGAATATAAATGGCCAGATCAGCATGAAGGTTTTGAAGTGTTTAGGAAAATACCAGAAAAAGTTAGATAAATGTTTCATTTTTGGACAATGACAAAGTGATATCAGCCTCTTTCCTTCTCTCTCTCTCTCTCTCTCGCGCTCTCTCTCTCTCTCTGTCTCTCTCTCTCTCTCTCTCTCTGATCCCCTTTATATCCAACTACGAATCCCCAAAAAACCTCACAACCCCCTCTCTCTGCACTCCCCAAACTCATACTCTAGCAATTTGTGTTTCTGTGTACTGAGCATGTGACTAGAATGAAAACACAGCACTGGCTGTGTAATCTGCTACTGTTGTAAACATGTTACATTGCAACCTGTGCTGCAACTCCTCACATGTTCATATGTTTACACAACAGCTATCAAATGCACAGAAGAACACACACAGCATTGCTGTCCGGAAATGAACAATACACTCATCTTTTTTTAGATAAGCAGTTCTGCACACTGCCGCACTACTGAGATTTCTTTTTCCCCATAACAATAAAACTACTGGCAGGTGAAGTGAATAACGTTGATTATCTTGTTACAATGACACCTGTCAAGGGGTGGGATATATTAGGCAGCAAGTGAACAGAGTTAACAGTGTGAATGTGTTCAAAGCAGAAAAATAAGCACAATAAGGATTTGAGTGACTTTGAGAAGGGCCAAATTTTAATGGCAGGACAACTGGGTCAGGGCATCTCCAAAACTGTAGGTCTTGTGGGGTGTTTCTAGTATGCAGTGATTAGTAGCTACCAAAATTGGTCCAAGGAAGGACATCCGGTGAACTGGTGACAGGGTCATCAGTGACCAAGGCTCATTGATATGTGTGGCGATTGAAAGCTAGCCTGTCTGGTTCATTCCCACAGAAGAGCTACTGTAGCAAATTGCTGAAGAAGTTAATGCTGGCTATAATAGAAAGGCATCAGAACACACAGTGCATCACAGCTTGCTGCATATAATAATTATCAATTTGTATAGCGCTTTTTACAATGGTACATTGTCTCAAAGCAGCTTTACAGAGATATCATTTTACAGTTACAAGCGACTTACTAATGAGAGCACATTCACACACCAATGGTAGCAGAGCTGCCATGCAAGGTGCTAGCTTGCCATTGGGGGCAACTTAGGGTTCAGTGTCTTGCCCAAGGACACTTCGGCATGTGGAGTCACCCGGGCCGGGATTCGAACCGCCAACCCCACGGTTAGTGGATTAGTGGACAACCCGCTCTACCGACTGAGCCACAGCCGCCCATATGGAGCTGTGTAGCCACAGACCGTTCAGAGTGCCCATGCTCAGACACTGGGTTTGTTCCCTGGTGTTGCTCTGCCATGCCTTTACTGCATCTCGTCAGTTCCTGATTGTTCTTGTACTGTTCTGCTTTCAGCATGTCGGCTTTCAGCAGGGCGGCTGTGCGGCTGTGGCTCAGTTGGTAGAGCAGGTTGTCAACTAATCCACTAATCGTAGGGTTGGTGGTTCGAATCCCGGCCCGGGTGATCCCATGCTGAAGTATCCTTGGGCAAGACATTGAACCCTAAGTTGCCCCCGATGGCAAGCTAGCACCTTGCATGGCAGCTCTGCTCCCATTGGTGTATGACTGTGCACTTGTAAGTCGCTTTGGATAAAAGCGTCTGCTAAATGAATAAATGTAAATGTAAATTCATGTACATTCAGGTCAGGTCAGGATTTGGCCATTGCAGAACATTCCACTTCTTTTCCTCAAAAAAGTCTTAGGTTGCTTTCGAAGTATGCTTCTGGTCATTGTTCATCCACACTGTGAAGGACCATCCAGTGAGTTTTGAAGCATTTCGCTGATTCTGAGCAGGTAATATATTAGCCCTCTACACTTCAGAATTCTGCTTCTGTCAGCAGCCATACATTCCCATGCCATAAGATGATAAGATTCTTTGTCTTCACCATGCTCTCTTCCCATCAGTCTGATAGATGATGCATGTCTCATCTGTCCATGAGTTGTTCAAGAACTATATGAGCTTTTTTTGTTTTGTTTTTTAGATGTTTGTTGCAAACTCTAATCTGTCTTATAAACCCTGTGTATTTACTCTGGTGAAGGCTTCTCTTGATGGTCTGCAACATGTTCTTGATCTGTTGTCAAGTGGTTTTTCTTCACCAGGGAAATAATTCTTCTGTCATCTACCACAGCTGTTTTCTATGGTCTTCCAGGCTTTTGGCAGTTTTAGAGTTGGCTTTTAGAGTTTCCTGAACTCTCCAGTGCGTTCATTATTTTTGAATAACGTACCAAACAGTTGATGCAGAATGTTTAAGTGATCATATCCTGGAATATTCATACTTTACACTCCTAATACATACTTCTTGAATTGTAGACTGGAAATTACATTTAAACAGAGCAGACTAGCGCTCCTCTGCTTGGTCTAATGACTTGTGTAAATTAGTTTCTCGCAGTCAAAACCTACCATCACAGTAATCTCAGCCTTCATTAGTTACTCACGTTACGATCATTTAACTGAATGGGTATTCCAAAGAAAGCAACATTATACGCTTAAATTCTCCTTAAGGCATTCTACGCAGAAACAATGTGTTCGACACACTTTCTAACAATACTGCTTCTGCCTTCATTGTTGAATCTGATATATTTCTTTCGTGGAAACATGGGTCTATAATGATTGATGATTGACTTAATGCCTTTTATAAATGAGGAGAACATCCTTATCCACAGAATCAATGTAGTCTGGCAGGCAGTGAATCATGGTCAATATAATCACTGAGGGGCAATCCAAAGTTGTTAATGATGAACAAGGTACAGGTTAGAATAATCAACAAGGCAGTCAGGGAAACGTCAAGACTTAGAACTTACACAAGTTATGTTGTTGGCAAGACTTCGCAAGGATAATTCGTGTTTCAGGTGTTCATATATGGTATGAGGTGATAGTGGAAGCTGGAATCGACTGTAAATCTATGTGTATACTGAGGAGATGGCAGTCTGCGATGATGGTGAGGGGAGTTGCTATGAGAAGTGGTGTCATTTTATCAATGAAACCACTTTGATCTTTTAAGCAATATAATTGCGCTTGTGTACAGCTTGTCTTCTAATGTTGTGTAATTACAATTCAACTCATTTTCCTTCCACCACACAAATGTCAGTCATGAGTCTGTAGTCACTGCCACATAGGACTGTGTGATCTAGACAAAAATGTGAGATGTGATAGACATTGTTATAGTGATATGTGATCAATTGTATCTGACCCGATGTGATACAGAACTCAAAAATCACTGCTTCTGCTATTATTTCAGCTTTACACAATAATAGATTTAAAAGAAAATAAAAAGAAGAATCCCAATAGTTATATCCATGAAGCAAATAAAATTACTATTCTGCAAAACAAACAGTAAATACTTATAGATACTTATACCACATGGCTGGATGCATTATTGTCACATAACAGTACAGGTAACATTAATGCACTCTTTCTAATAGGTTACTGTTTCTATAGTAACAGCTCATACATAATCTAAGACTAATAACTGAATTTAAAACTGGCTTGTTTAACAATTCGTATAATCAGTGACGCCGTTAATTCTTTTTGTTCAGAGACGTTTATTTAACATTTATGGAACGAGTCTCGGTTGTAAGCACTTTTGGTCTCTGTACTGCTTTCCATTTCCTCTGTTTTCTCAGTAAAATGACAGGCTGTGCTGAGAAAAGAGCGAGAGAGAGAGAGAGAGAGAGAGAGAGAGAGAGAGTGAGAGAGTGAGAGAGAGAGTGAGAGAGTGAGAGAGAGAGAGGCTGGTGAGCGAATGACTGTTTATCGCAGCTATAATGTAGGTAAGAACAGGAACTAACTTGTCTTTCGGACATTCCGAAACATTAAATCTAACTATAACCTGTTAAAATTCGCGACATGTCATTCATTAATACATTAAACATTGTATTTGTTGGCAAATCGCTGTGGGGTAAGTGGAATAACACACTACAGACCATACTGTTATACAAAACAATGTATCACGTGGCATCATACCTCTTGGCATGCATTATTTTTTATATAACAGCACGGCCTGTTGTGTGTTATTCCTTACTTATTGTAGAACTGCAAACATTTTCCATTTGTGGGATGTTTTATCCAGGATCACTGGCTCTTTAATTAGTTTATATTTGCTTTCACAAATATATGAAATGACTCGACATGCGCCATCATAAACATGATTTCCATCCATCCATCCATCTTCAACCGCTTACTCCTTTTCAGGGTCACGGGGAATCTGGAGCCTATCTCAGGGAGCATCGGGCACAAGGCGGGGTACACCCTGGACAGGGTGCCAGTCCATCACAGGGCACAATCACATACACACTCACACAAACATTCATACACTACGGACATTTTAGACACGCCAATCAGCCTAACATGCATGTCTTTGGACTGGGGGAGGAAACCGGAGTACCCGGAGGAAACCCCCGACACACGGCGAGAACATGCAAACTCCGCACACACATGGCCCTGGAGGGACTCGAACCCTGGTCCCTGGAGGTGTGAGGCGAACGTGCTAACCACTAAGCACGTTCGCTAACCACTAAGCACGTAAGCCACCGTGCGCCCCAACATGATTTCATAAAGGAATATTTTATTTATTTAAGTGTTGCCAACATGCTGGCAAAATCCAAATGACTACCTACTGTTTACTTATCCACAGTACGTAAGGAATAACCGAATGGCATTTTACACTCTATTTACTGTTCTATACTATATATAGTGTACTCTACAGGAAAAGAACAGAGCTGTATGAAACACATTCAAAGTGCATTTCTGTCTGTACAAATTGACTCGAGTAAAATGAAACGGTTTAATAAGAACACTACATTTTTTTCAGTGCAACAGCTAATAAGAGCGTGTTTGTGCACGTGTTTTCGCAGCGTTGTTCTACCCCTGCTCCACACAACTCTGCAGTGCAAGAGTCACTCAGCTGGGGTGTGAGCAGTGCTATTATTTCCAGTTTTTTAAGACACATTTATTGCATTCATTTACGATGTGTTCATTGCAGAATCTCCTTATCAAGATAACTATTTAAAAATTTATTTTAATAACAAATAATAACATTTGTAAGTCGCTTTGGATAAATGCGTCTGCTAAGTGAATAAATGTAAATGTAAAATATATGATTAATCATTCAGCCCTACTGCCACAGAACAGAGTAGTAACAGAACTCAAGAGTCCAATAAAACATAAATGCTGGGGTTGTTAAAGTATTGAAATATTGTAGAAATATTGACGTTTATGATCCCACAGTGGAGCAATATATCAGAATTTGATTAGGAGATTGAGGAGAACTGAGACAAAGACAAGAGTTTTCACAAACCCGGAATCTTGTTGTGTTCATCCTGCAGCTTAGAGTTCAACACAGCAGCCCTAGTTTGTGGAAGGCATTATTATTATTTTTTTTTTTAAAGTGAGAACCAGTCTGGAACTGTTTTAGGGAATGTGTACATTGCATGAGTTCCTAATGGGATATGGTGTCAGGAGACAATGTGTCCTTGCACACT
Organism: Noturus placidus; assembly: GCA_022414735.1. Classification (NCBI taxonomy): domain Eukaryota; kingdom Metazoa; phylum Chordata; class Actinopteri; order Siluriformes; family Ictaluridae; genus Noturus; species Noturus placidus. Next base: position 129,263 of record JAFFST010054015.1, read on the forward strand.
ATATGAGCCAGTTTTTATCTGGGAGCTGTACAGAGGCATAATACACTATATAAACTATATCCGCTCTGAAAGTATTGGAACAGCAAGGCCAATTCTTTTGTTTTTGCTATACACTGAGGACATTTGGGTTTGAGATCAAAAGATGAGAAGATAGATCAGAATTTCAGCTGTCATTTCCTCATATTTACATCTAGATGTGTTACAACAACTTAGAACATGGCAGACTACCAAAATTTTAGGTGAGCTAAAGTATAGGAACAGATAGTCTTAAAGTTAATTAACCAATAAGCACCAACATCATGAGAATAAATGCATTTCAAACAATTAATTGGGTTACTATTGCAAAGTAAAAGCCCAGGCCTATCATCAGTGTCTCATGCAGAGTCTGAAATGACTTCTGGAGGCTGACGTCTTAGTCTGACACTAATCTGTTGCCCTGTGCAGATGACTCATGCACCTTCTGTATTGCAACACTTTGTATTTGAACACTCTAACTCTGCTAACTCTACATGCTCACCCAAAAAAAAAAAAAACTATTTACTATCCCCACCAGGTTACATTTACATTTATTCATTTAGCAGACGCTTTTATCCAAAGCGACTTACAAATGAGAGCACACTCACACACCAATGGTAGCAGAGCTGCATGCAAGGTGCTAGCTTGCCATCGGGGGCAACTTAAGGTTCAGTATCTTGCCCAAGGACACTTCGGCATGGGATCACCCGGGCCGGGATTCGAACCACAAACCCCACGATTAGTGGACAACCCGTTCTACCGACTGAGCCACAGCCGCCCTAGGTTCTACATTTCTGCCTCCACAAGGCCCTGACACCTTTCAGAAATCCCAAAATGAACTGGTAAAGGAACCATAAGTAGCCAGAACAAATTGTCAGTGGACAAAGAACACAATGTGTTTATCATAAAGCTCTTGATGAGTTAAAGCGCACCTATTATGGTTTTGAAAGGTACCTAATTTTATTTTAAAGGTCTCATACAATAGATTTACATGCATCCAATGTCAAAAATGTGCTCATAATTTAAATTGCAGCATTACCTTTTCCCCCCCAGTGTCACAAACGACTTGTTCAATGATCCGTTCTAAATGATTCATTCTAAACTCCTCCTTTCACAGTGCATACCCTGCTCTGATTGGTCAGTCATCCCAGTCTCTTGTAATTGGTCCGCTGTCAGCGTGTGTCGAACAGGAAAGTTTAACTCTGTCTGTTCTCGAGCAGCCGATGAAGACTAGAGGCGGGGCTTTATTACAAACCTGCATAGGTTAGTACAGGAAGTAAAGTCTGGAATCACTAACGACTCGTTTCAGCTGTTCGCTTCCTTCTTTCGGGAGTCAATAACGCCGTTTGTCGTGCGCTTTGATTTTCGAGACTTTTTTACATTCACAAACACCACATGAAAGGTAATATTTGAAAAAACCATAATAGGTGCACTTTAATGGTCACTGAGTAGCTTGGCACTATTGCCCACTCTTATCAATAGGCTATAAGAGGAGTATAATGTCTTGTGAAGGAAGCAGAAAGGAAGGATCTAAACTCACCTGATAACTTGTCGGTGTCAAGGTTGCTATAAAGGAGAGCAGAAAACAAAAGAAGGACCAGTGGTAGATTAATACAAGGATGTTGATATTTACTGTACTGCTTGTAACAGATCCTGGCAGTTTAAACATATCCGTAGGGTTGGACTATTTATATACTCAACTATAATTACTCATCCATCAAGATGATAATGCTATAATTGTGTTTCATGCAAGAATACAGTCGGGTCCATAAGCGTTTGGAAAGTGACAACTTGGAATCATCTCCAAACCTATTTCTCACGAAATATCAGGCCACACCTGGCCATGAAACTGCTTATCGGTTTCAAATGCTTATAAGTGTGCCATTTATCAGTCAATTGTCCAATTACTTATGAGTCTACACTTCAAATCTCATCTTGATTGCTTCATTTTAAATCCACTGTGGTGGTGTACAGAAGAAAAATGATGTCACTGTCCAAACACTTATGGACCCGATTGTATATTTTTCACAATACAGCAATAAGCAGCTGAAAAGCAATATATGGTGCACTTAAATATAAGCAGGATAGAAATGTACAATTTAAATCATGTATGTAACTGTATAGCTGTATAGCAATAGCTGTTCATAATTACCAAATTAACTCCAGTTAAAAACAAGATAATAGTCACGATCATATTCTGTCTAAAATGTGGCTTGCTCTATGTGTGAAATGCCACATCAACTAACAGATCAAAACAAAATGTAATCTTGAGCAAAGAAGCTTGGACTAAATAATTGCTTGGACTTGTCTCAAGTGCTCCCTGGAGGCAGTAATGGAATTTTAATAGAGGTGAGACTCAGTAGACTAAATTAAATGCAAAAATAGGGCTCTTTAATGATTTAGGTAATTAAATAGCACACACACACACACACACACACACACACACACCCATTGTGGCCAAACTATGCTTCGAAATGGCATTTTCTTGACCCTGTTTGCTCAGAATGATGGTGATTTTTATCCTGCACTCTGTGTTCTTTCTTCATATGAAATGACTCCTAGATGACAAGTGAGGTTATAGCTAATTGATCTTTACAGACATGTTGTAGCTCGTGTCTGTACAGGGGTTAAATTATTTTGATTGTGACTGTATAGAGTGGTGCTTGAACACATTTCTGCATAAATATGACCTAAAACATCAGATTTTCACACAAGTCTTAAAAGTTGGCAAAGAGAACCCAATTAAACAAATGAGAATAATAAATATTATACTTGGTCAACGATTAAGGATTTGTGGAGTCCAAAATGGTTTTGTAACCTTTTCCAGCCGAATGAGCATCAACGACTCGTTTTCTGAGGTCCTCAGAAATCTCCATTGTTTGTGCCATGCAACACTTCAACAAACATGTGAATATCTGACTCGTGGCTCGTTCACACCTGATCATCATCCCAATAATTGAAAACACCTGACTCTAATGTCACATTTGAATTAACTGCTAATCCTAGAGGTTCACATACTTTTGCCACTCACAGATATGTAACATTGGATCATTTTATTCTGTCTTTATAGTCTGTGGCAAAAAAAAGGACTATTAACCAGGTTGAAAAATGCACCAGCCTGTGCACATGGTTGGATTAATGCTTTAACGAGGCGAAGTGGGTTTCAATTGAAGAGAAAAAGATGCATGCTGGGCATGGAATAGATCTCTATTTCAGGACTATGGGACTCCAATTTACCATAGATTTCTGAATACAGTAATTACTAAGCAATTGGTTGCCATGATTGCAGATTGTGTGCCCTTTTAGAAGAGTTTGTGAAGTGTTTTGATCATACAATGAAAACCCAAAATTGAAACCATTTCCATGTGGTCCTGCGTTGCAGTGATTTTTAAGCCTTAAAACCAAGTCTTTCATATGTTCTTTCAAACTCAACTCTTTGAGCTAGAGACAGAACTTTCTCTTTTGGAAGCTGTATATGGAACTTTCACTGTTGCCTTGATTTTTTTTATTTTATTGTACCATGACAACGTTTTTATTTATTTATTATTATTTAAAGCCAAGCTGAGCTTGTCACAGAGAACAGTAATTAAGGGGAACCAGAAAGATCACATGTATAGTATAGATTTAGAAATGAGGGATAAAATTCAGGTAGTACACACTTTGTCTGTCGCCCATCAATTGAGTAGAACAGCTCCTGAAGCTCTTCAGTCGTGAGAATCCCATCAGAAAAGTAGGCCTTGAATTCCTCAAAGGAGAGCTTGCCATCATCTACCACAAAGAGAAAAAAGGTTTGACGACTCTAATTTTTAAAGAAGATGAAGCCACAAAAACTTCAAACAAAGTCATATTTAAAGCTGCAGTGTGGTACTTTTTTTGGTTAAAAATAAAAACTTATCAATTATTGAGCAAGTACATAAAAAACAAAAACAAATCCGTGTTCAGGACTGTCTCCTTACCTCACCCCACTTCACAACGTTTAGCTTATAATAATGATTTATATATTGAGCTGTCGGGAAACGTCAGTTGACTTCATTCGTCTTTGTGTGGTTACATTATGTCCTTAAATAGAAAGAAGAAGAGCTGGCTACTATCTTGCCGTGTGAGGGCTGAGGATGGTGGTTTTTGTAGTTTGCTTTTACAACAGTGAATTTGAGCTTAGAATTTGTCATCTAGATGGCTGCTTTTAATCTGGATAGTTCTAAACACAAACAGCGTTCAAATCTGGGGAATCAACTGTTGTTAAAGCCAAGAAACCGAGAGAGAGAGAGAGAGAGAGAGAGAGAGAAAGAGTAAGAGAGAGAGAAAGAGAGAGAGTAAAGAGAGAGAGAGAGAGAGAGAGAGACCCACCTCTACTCCAAGAAAACTGTATCCACCGCCACTTCCATTGTCAAGTATTGGATCTAATATACAATCCATACGTAAACCTCAAAGCATCAGATTCATCCGTGCAGAGGAGCAGTGCCGAAGCATATCCCACGTAAAAAAAATAATAATAACTCCCCAATTAACTGGGAATGATATTTTTCTATATATTGGCGTTAGGCAAAAGTTCTGCGGCTTTAATATGACTATAATGAATAAATATGATTGCAACACAAATTATTATTTTTTATAACTTCAATAATCACTGCTCTTACTATGCTACTCATCTAAATTGTATATTGTTGATATATGATATATGAGATATGATATATAAAAATGCGCTGTTGCCAAACACTTCTGGAAACAGTTGGATTTGACAAGTTTTCCTCATCAGTTCAGTTCTTGCAATCCAATTATGACACAAATGACTGGAGTCATATATCAGTCCTTTATACATGAAGTAGCATCTGGCTTTTGTGCCCTTGAAACTCTGCTTGTGCAGAATCTTTCATCAATCACGCTGATAGGGAGCCTAACAGAGCACACACACTGGAAGAACTCAAATATCAAATCACCAGTTTGAGCCCTTAGTGCACAGCTTGATGGTGCCATATGTGACCTAAATCACAGCAGGCCTGCGCACTGAGCATCCCTCTCCTCTGGGCACTTTCATTCTCATTTCATTCATTTATCCACTTTTTGTATTCAATCGCTTCATTGGGATGTTCAATCATAATTACCCAACATCGAGTACATGTTGCACTTCAATATTACAGAAAAAAAAAAAATCACACCTCAATGGAACACATGCTTCTTAAGCTGCAGAGTCTGTGGTGATGGATGTAGTTTCTTGCTTGAGCATGGGGCTTCTGACTGCCTTATTTGAGCTTTCGGTCGTAAATTAGATGCGACAGCTGACAGACAGACTCCAAGGAAGATGGAAGATTGAGTCAACATGCAGAGCCAGAGAGGACGAAATCGGATTTCTCTCAGAAGAGTTATCTAACTGTGACCCTGCTTAAACAGAACTGAGATATAATAATAAAAAAAGAGCAGCAACGTCTACGCCTGAGTGAAGGATGGCTTTGTATGTGAGAATGACACTTATTACAATATAGTGACAAGGAAAGGACCCAAAAAAACCAAAATGACATTTTACTGAATTTGCCTCATTGAAGAGAAATAGTTTTGAAAAAAAAAAAAAAGATAATCAGTTTGCTTAAGATTGCCTAATATCAGGGATATCATTCCATTTATAGGTTGTATGGTTGCATGATTCTGAAACATGAAGTAACTTTGGAGTATTGCAACCAGTGAAGAAAGTAACGCAATTGTCACACCTAGGTAGGATATAATTCTTCATCACCCATTAAAAACTTCCTGTTTGTACAACTCAAACATTCAGTCCATTGTTGATAAAACTTTGTTACTAGATTAGGTGACTTTATAGACCCCTACAGTGACTTAATTTCAAAACCGAGCCTAGCAAGATAACTTTTTAAGTTGCAAGTTAGCGACTGTCCTGCACTCGATATGGCTCTCCAGCTCACATCATTGCTGCTGGTTATATGAGCTGAGAGAGCAGGTTTGGTTAATTCACCAGCAATGTGTACAGCCTGACTGAGTTACACTTGGACATGGAAATGCTTCCAACAACCAATTATTGATCACCATTGTTCCCAAAGACCAATCCCTAATCACCACTGTTCCCAAAGACCAATCACTGATCACCATTGTTCCTAATGACCAATCACTAATCATCACTGTTCCCAAAGACCAATCATTTACATTTACATTTATTCATTTAGCAGACGCTTTTATCCAAAGCGACTTACAAATGAGAGCACACTCACACACCAATGGTAGCAGAGCTGCATGCAAGGTGCTAGCTTGCCATCGGGGGCAACTTAGGGTTCAGTGTCTTGCCCAAGGACACTTTGGCATGGGATCACCCGGGCCGGGATTCGAACCACCATTAGTGGATTAGTGTATTAGTGGACAACCCGCTCTACCGACTGAGCCACAGCCGACCCATTGATTATTGATCACCACTGTTCCCAAAGACCAATCACTGATCACCATTGTTCCTAATGACCAATGGCTAAACACTATGGTCCTCAAGACCAATCACTGATCACCATAATTTCGACTAGGACACCTAACAACTTCTAGCTACTTTTTTGAGCATGTATTAGCTACTTTCTCTGAAAAGAGCTACTTTCTCTGATTCAAGTCGTGCCAATTTTAATGTTTGTTAAATTCTGATCCTTGCATTGTGTAATTGCTATTTCTGTGTTTTGCTCCTTGCTTTGTTGATTGACTAATCTTTGAATTTGCCTTTTGTCTGGTCTATTTGTGAACAGTCTGGAGTCTGAATTTGAACTGGCTTGGATTTTGTAAATAAACCTTCTGACCATGTATTCACACACATCTCTGGAGTCTTGTCTGTTACAATAGTTTTACCAGTTCATCGACCAAATAAAGATCGAATACCACCATTAAATAATAATTATGCATCTAATATTTTTTGTGGGAAATATTACTTTACAAAAAAAGGTATTTAAACAATTAAAAGACCTAACTATGCAAATAAAAGATCAATGAAAAACTGAAGAAAATATCTTTAGGGACAATCCAGGACACAGACCTGCTGGCTACATGATCAGACTTATAATTACCCAGCAGGGTGAAAAGGTCCATATTATGGTCTGTCAGAACAACATCCAAGAACCCAGCCTCTGCTTGGTTGTTTCAAGGACAAATTTGGCAGCCACCTGGTCCCAAGCAGCTTTGCAGAAGAAGGCATCCCTGATCTGCATCTTTAATCTGCTCCCTTTTAGACTTATTTCTTTTAAAAGTCAAGGGATCCATATTTTTCTATCTTTGAGGGGATCAGGAAACAGGAAAGCATACAATTTACAATACGCAGACAAAGAAAAAGAGAACAAACCAGTATATCTTTTTTCCGGAAATCCACTTATCTAGAATAAAAGCGCTTACCAGGCTCATTTTTCACACTTGACGTGTATATAGCATCACTGAAGGCTTTGGAAAACTAGAACTCAAAAAGCCACTAATGCACAGTATTTGGGCCTTTTCTGCTATATTGCTGTTAGTGCATGGGTTTGGCCATGCTATGGGGATGTTTTTGACAGTGCTAAGGCAGTCTCACACACAGAGTTGCAAAAGATAAGTACCTAAATAGGAAAGTACATACCAGAAAGGACACAGTTTCATGGATTATTATTGCGAGGTCAGCTCTAAGAGGTCTCAGCAGGGGAGGTGTGCTGTCAAGCCAAATTCTAGTGCTGTGTAAGAGATTCACTCTGCACACTTCAGCCTGTAGGATGGTGTCTGATGCACACCCTACATGTAGATTAAATTCGCCACGGATTTCATCTACTCTTCTGCTCTGTCGTACTCAGGCTAAATCGAATGGGCTGATTTGTCTTATTCTTAGAGCAGCAACAAACAAACCCAGGGGTGGAAAAATCCTTCAATAATTGTACTTCTTTACTATAATGAGGTATTATGTTGGGGTTTATATATACATATATAATTTTTTATTTTTTTACTTGGGTGTTATTGAAATTGAATGGTTGTTTCTTTTACATACAGTCTGTAAAATTAACACAAAATATAAAATTGAGTTTATCAGAAAGTAAATTAAGGCATGATGGCTTAATGGTCAGCACGTTCGCCTCACACCTCCAGGGTCGGGGGTTCGATTCCCACCGTGGCCCTGTGTGTGAGGAGCTTGCATGCTCTCCCCGTGCCGCGGGGGCTCCTTTTGGGCACCCTGGCCTCCTCCCCCAGTCCAAAGACATACATGGTAGGCTGACTGGCACGTCTAAAGTGTCCGTAGTGTATGAATGGGTGTGCCACATGCTCCCTGGAATAGGCTCCAGGTTCCCCAGTGACCCTGAAAAGGAGTAAGTAATAGAAAATGGCTGGATACAGAAGGTAAATTAATTTGTGTTGGCTCACACTATCTTCCTAAATTCTGTCATAATTGACCCGCTCAAGTTTTCTCATGCCTACTTGTGTGTTATATTGTGGAATGAGAAAACGTACTAAATGTGAAAGTGCAATAAAAATATGTTGTCACTAAAATCAATTAATAATCGTGAGAAATAATTCGAGATCTCAATATTGATCAAAATAATCGGGATTATCATTTTGGCCATAATCGTGCAGCCCTACTTTCACCACAACATGCTAGAACAGCACTAATGTCATTCTTCTTCATCATCATCAGCAACCTCTTGTTAAACAATGATTACTTTCTGTGAAGAAATTATGCTTGCTCATAGTGAGATTTGTTCACATGCCCTTGCAATCGAGCCTGCCCACTGCCTTGAACGATCAGTGAGCTAGAAATCCTATAGCAGTTATTTAAATTAAGAATGGAGCCTAGACTGATTCACCACTAGACTGGGTTTACAGTTTCTCAAATGAACGGACACTAAAACTGGAACAATCAACACAATATCCATAAGCTTCAATTCTGTTCTCAAAAGGATGACACATTTATCAGAACTATTGTTTTCACTCGTGTTACGGGTTGGCTGCACTATTAGAGTAGAATTACACACAAATCCCATTGTGCGCTCTTTTAGAAGTGCAAATACTAAGTGACAAAATGACACACCGTGCAGAATATCATGATGCATAAAAGGAGCCAAGTCTAGACACCAAGGAAGATGAAGAACAAGCAGTAGAGGCATGGGCAGAAGAACAGCTATATCAAATGAAATTAAGGCCAATGTGATTAACCATATCCGTTGTCAAGGAACTCACAATGAGAGAAGCTTAGTACTACCAGCAATACTGTATGTACATGGAGAAACAGTAAGGACTGTGTTTTTACTCTGAAGTGAATATACTTACTGTATCGCTTAATCATATACTGTAGCCCTGTATGACTTGTAGTACTAGTTGCTAAAACAGGATGACAATAGCCCTGATAAAGTAACAGTACTCATCATTCTGCGAATTGCAGACTTTGATGACTTGTTGGATGAAAAATAAACAGCAACTGTGAAAATGGTCACGTGAACATTATTCACCTATGAGAAATTCCAAGCGTAGCATATTTCCCCTGCTACAAACATCTTGTGTGATGTGGATGAGGTCATGTGACTCCCCAGAGCAGACATGTAACAGTTCAGATGAATGTGATGTCTTGTGATTGTTGTAGGTTTTGAGAAAATGGGGTAATATTCAGTGACGTGTGTTGAAGTAACTGAGATAAACTGTCAAATGAGTGCGATTATATTTCTGCAAAGTAACATTTTGTTTGCTATAACCTCTCAAATATTTAAGGAAAAAGACATGCATGTTAGAATAACCTAAGCAGTGTTAAAGTAATTCTTCAATTAACCAGTAAAAAAATATGATCTAACCCCAGAATAAAAACACAGATATTAAGCATTAATAATTAATTTCATGCTTTTGTGTACTCAGGATAGGCAGAGGATTTGGAGCTTTGGAATTTCAAATCTGATCTGTCCAGCCGTCCCATCTGTCCACAGCCTGGTGTTTATCCTTTCTTCTGTTCACTCTGCCTATTTCCACATTCTTTCTGCTGTGCTCCCATCAATCTCCCCTCTTCCCCTCTCCTCTCTCAGCACCCATCGCACTCAAATGAGCTCATTTTTCTATCCTCAATTTACTAAGTTTGGGAATGAACTAAAAATGAACTTTTTTGTATTGGGCTTATTCTTTGTCTTGATGATTATTGCTTTATAATAAGAATGTTGCAACTGCATCACCAACGTAAACATACAGATCTGATTTGAAGCTTATTTCTACACTCACCTAATTACTCAACCCTCAGTTAGACTGTACGCTACGAGAGGTACTGCATTTCTCAGCCCTGTGCACAAACTGGAAGTAATTTTTCGGCAGCTTAAACCAATTATTGTGGTGTTGTTGTTATTAGTCCAGCCTTTTATTATCACTTTATGGTAATAACTAAAGCACGATGAAGAAAATAATGCAAGCTCAGCTTTATTAAACTGTCACTAAGAGTTAGAGATTAAGTATAAGTTAACAGGTTTGATACAGTAATATAGTATAAACTGCAAAATAAGCCCATATTTATGAAAATGTTTTATACATGAAAGGCTATAGCATGCATTCTGTTATGTATCTGCTGTTAGAATGGCCAGTAAGACTGATTCTACTAAGATGTCTGGTTAAACTTAGCCGATAGCACAGTCAGATTAAGTCACCATCTGAGCAGACACCGCACAAGTCTCATCAAAAAGCCCAATGACGGAGTAGTTCAGTGACAAAGAAAATGTAGAAATCAAGTTCTAATTAGATAAAGATTCTTTTTTTTTTTTTTTTTTTTTTTTTAGGATTTATAATTTTTTATTGATCCTTATACACTTTTCAGAGTACAACAAAATATATGAATACAGAATCAATAAAATTTTTTTTTTACCCAACAACAGCCCCTCCCACCCCGCCCAGGAATGTCCACACAAGATCCATCCCCCCATGATTCATGCACATGTGATTCAACCACACATGCTTCGTATTATTTTCATAAATTCATACAGAGTATTAAAAAAAAATAATAATAATAAAAAAAAATTAAAAAAAAAGGAAGGGGGGGTGGGGTTTAAATGGATAGTAATGACAGTCCACCTCTCCTTAATCTACCTCCAGGGTGGGTACATCCTTGAAGTAGGTAATAAACTGTTGCCATTTTCCGAAAAATGATAGATAAAGATTCTTATGTCCAATCAAGTAAATGAATTGGAAGACACTAATATGGCATTATTGTATCTGATTGGTCAGTAGATATGCATTATTTTTGTATAACTACTTGTTTCCATTGTTTCTATAGTAACAGCTCATACACAGGGACGTGTAAGGCAGACACTCAACAAAATCTAAGACTAATAATAAACAGATGTAGTTAAACAAAAACCATGTTGTTTAAAAAAGTAAAAAATATTATCGTGGATGTGATCATTATTTTCAGCAGACATTTATTTAAAGGGGTAATGACATGTTTTTATTTTATTATCTTCCCTGAGGTGTACTTATAATAATAGTAAAGTTTTTTGCATAAAAAGCATACAAAATTTTGTCATTTATGACCTTTTTCCACCCTGTCTCTGACCCTCTTTGTGAAACCTTTAAGACTTCAATTTAACAACCCACTGCTATGATTGGTCAACATCTTTGCCTATGAATTAATGATCAACACCCCCTGCCATAGCACGGGCAGAACTGTTTTCAGTGACTGAGCGCCAGTGGGCAGGGCCAATGGTGTGATGATGTAATAATAGGTGTCGAAGTCTTGCTGTAGGGGCCGTCATATGCAAAAGTATGTGCCCGTGTGACATCACAAATCCCGGCACATCCAAACAAGCCGTTTTGGGAGCTTGGTTAAATAAATTCTCTTTTTATACTGAGGAGGAAATATTTTAAGCTCTGAAACTTGCAGGATGTTTTAAATGGTACAAAAGATATGTCAAAAGATCAAAGAAAATTTCTCATGTCATGACCTCTTTAAGATTTATGGAAGGAGTCTCTGTTGTCAGTGTTGTAATAGTCAAAGATGCCCAGCTCAGGTAAGTCTTCAGGACAGAGGAGATTAAGCGAGAGAGAAAAATAGAGAGAGTGTGTGAGAGAGTGTGAGAGAGAGAGCACGAGAGAGCACGAGAGGGTGGTGAGGCTGGTTATTACAGCTACACATGTGACATCAAATCCCAGCAGGGCAATAGAGCAAGGATCTGTGATGGTGGGTCTGCAGCCCACAAACACAACCCATATCAGGCTCCTTGTGCAACTGCCAGCGGGGTGGTGAACGGACAGCGCCACTTCAGAACCCTGGTTGTTTTGGACAGCAAAAGCACCCATGGCTGCAAGGTAGTGAGGTAGAAATACACATGGCTGGCAGCCGATGATTGGAGGGGCGTTTCTTCACTGTCTGGGAGAAGAGGAGCGGCTATAAAAGGCCGCAGCAGAGATTGGCGTGGTGAGTTCAATCTCCGTGAACACAGTGAGTGATAGGTCTCTCTCTCTCTCTCTGTTTTCAGATGTGGATGACGACGAAGACGACGCAGAGCCCACAACACCTCTGCGCCACCCCATTCAATGTGCCCCACTTCAGAAAGACAACACACCTTCACTTCCCATTTTTCACCTGACTTTAAATAAAAAATTGCCACATTTTTGCACCAGCTCTGCCTCCGAAGTGTCTGTGTTCTACCTGTCCTGCTTCAGCCTTTAACCCTCAACTGCTCAGTTGCATAAATGAGATAAATGTAAGTCGCTCTGGATAAGGGCATCTGACAAGTGCCATAAATGTAAATGTAGAAGGTTGCCTTCATGAAATAGCAAATACTAATGTCACAAGGTCTGTACAAAATATTAGAAAACAATACAGTGCCATCCACTAATGTTGGCACCCTTGGTAAATATGAGCAAAGAAGGCTGTGAAAAATTCTCTTTATTGTTTAAACTTTTGATTAAAAAACTTGACAAAAATACTCTGCACACATGGGTATCCTGCACTTCCACACACAACTTTGATTGAACAACATGATTGAAATTGTTCAATCATGACTTCCTGTTTCACAGGGGTATAAATAAGAGGTAACACATATGCCAAATTCCCTTAGTCATTTAGCCCAAGACATATCTCCATGCAGTTTGTGCCTGGTTTCCCTCTGAAACTAAGCAGAGTTGAGCCTGGACAGCACCTGGATAGGAGACCTCCTGGGGAAGACCAAAGTTGCTGCTGTAGGTGTATTAGTGAGGCGAGAGGGGGATGCTCATCCTATGGTCTGTGTGGAGCCTAACGCCCCCATATACTATACTGTAAAAATCCTTCGGATGAGAGATTAAACTGAGGTCATGACTCTCTTTGGTCATTAAAAATCCCAGGTCACTTATCGTAAAAGAGTCGGGGTGTCACGATTCAGGACGGGAGTCAGAATCAGGTGCAGATCAACGTCTTTATTAACCGGCGAAGAAAACAAACCAACACATAAATGGGAACTCAGAATGCCTTGGGTTCGTGCTCACTATACTAAGGATACTAAAGATAATACTGCACAAAGTGTGCAGTAACCAAGGGGTTTAAATAGTAAGCATGATGAAACTGAAACATGGACACCTGGGGCAGATTAACAACATACTTAACTTAAACAATACTGAACCAGGAAGTGCATGAACCAAAATTAAAGAGTCACATGTCTAGTCTGCGGTGCCATCTGCTGGCGAGGCTTAACAAGGGGTGTACCCAGGTGTCCTGTCAAAATTTCCCCATTGGCCCTTCTCCATCATATCCCCTAATAATACCCATCTCTGAATTTACTACATCACTCTCTTCTCCTCCCCACGTATAGCTGGTGTGTTGTGGGCATTCTGCTGCACTATGGCTGTGGTCGCATCATCCAGATGGATACTACACACTGGTGGTAGTTGAGGACATTCCCCCTCCCATACTCTGTAAAGTGCTTTGATTGTCTAAAAAAGCACTATATAAATATAACTAACTAACTAATAACAATGGGTAAGACCAAGGAATCTCAGATCCCTTGCCATGTATTTTCAAACCTCATCAGGCATTATAGGAGAAGACTCAGAGCTGTTATCTTGGCAAAGGGAGGTGACTAAAAGAGTGGCAATAATTGTTGCACAATTTTTTTTTTTTTATAAACCTGTTTTGGTTGCAGTTGTTTGAAATCCATGAGAAAAAAACAAACATAAAAAAATAACTGCTGGAAAACAACTTAGTCTCTCTCTCTCTCTCTCTCTCTCTCTCGCTCTCTCTCTCTCTCTCAAAACTCTCTGAACAGAAGAAGAGGACAACATGTCTAGGAAGCCATCAATGTTTGATGTTTATCATTTGATATGCCAGCTGAGGCTTGCCTATAGTGCATAGCGCTGAAGCTGAAGCTGAAGCTAAACTTCTTTTTATATAGAGCACCTCAGTAAAATAACCGATGGCAATCCAAAATGAGTGACAGAACTTCTTTACACAAGAGAGCGGGACTAATATTTTAATTATTCCATTTTTCCACAGGGTATCTGCAAATTTGGGCAAATTAAATTCAAAACCTTTTAAAGACTTTTTAATGGCACTAAGAGGAAAAATCACTTTCACAATAACAAAATGGTAAGACACATGCAATTTTATTGTACATATGAACTGCTTGTATTTGCAACTAGTGGAACACGCCACCTTTTAGAGTAAAATCTGTTTACATATTGCCTTAAGACCCATCTTTGCTCCTGGGTATATGACTGTATCTAACCCTTTTATGTTTTTTTTTTTTTATCATTTTATGTTATTTGTCCATTTAGTCCTTTCATTAATGGGATTTCTATTTTGTATATTTTATTATCTTTTAGTGTAGTTTTGTTGTTTGTTACCCTGTCTTGTCCTGTAATGTTGATACGCCTTTTTAAATTTCAATTCATCTCAGCTGTACAACACTTTGGTTTTTTGATTACAACCCTTTGGCTGCTTTAAATGCGCTCTAGAAATAAAACTGAATTGAATTGATCTGGAAACACATCTCTGTGCAAAACTCTTAGGTTTAAAAGGGTTCCAATTGAAAATAAGCCGAGACTTATTTTCAAGACTCCAATGCAAGCCGAATTGCATTGTCGTTTTCACGAAGTGTTGTACATCTCAACCGTGCTCTACAAATAGGCCTGCCATGATAATTACATTATTGAATTATCATACGATATTTGGACACGACCCCGATCATTTTTGCTGACCTCCATAATGCCCATTGTGTTCACATGTGTGTTTGTTCACATAGGAATGAATGTCACCAACATTTAAGCCATTTGATCTGCTTCTGTCCTCTCGTTTGCTCTAGTGTTGTCAAATTAAAACTCAAACTTCAAATATTCATCAAATTTAAGATAAAAATGCAAGTGTAGCAAGCACTCACACTGACTTACTGTTGAAAAAAAATCACACGCAAGATATTAACAATGCACTAACCATGTTTACTGAATAATAATTTTTGAAAAAGAAAAATCTAGAAAGAATAAGTCTAGTTAGTGTTTCAAATAATAATAATGTCAGGGATTGGCCCGCTTAAGCTGCATGACCTGAAGCTGAACAGTGAATGAACAGCAGTAAACTAAAGCGATTTACTAGCGGGTTAACTCGCCCACACACATCCTATACACATAGGAGTTTAATCAGACATTTACACAACATGAACCTAATATTACAACTTACTTCTGCACAAAATGACACAAATGCACGACTGAACTTGAACTTAAATAGAGCTTGAACTTAAATACTACTTGAATTAAGTAAGTCATGCTGTGAATACGCTCTTTCCGTAACAACACACTAAATTTCAGCTTAGTTTTCCCATGCTGACACATACAGTAGTTAATACACATTTCAATTTATATATAAAATGTGGGATTATTTCTGTTCATTTTAGCATTTTCTCATCAACTAAAATGTTGCTTACTAATACTCGATGCCATTTTAGTCCGAGTAAAATTCACTGAAATTAATAAATAAGGCATGATGAAATGTAGACTACATTATTTTTTAAAGGATATTTTCACCAGAAAACAAAAACGCTTTTTTTTTTTTTGACATTACAATTCCAATGTCTGACTATTCTGAAGAATTAAATGTTTATGGCTCCTATTATGCTATTATAATATAATTATATCGGTGGCATAAAATGTCTTAAAATGCCAATATCGATTATCGCAGTTATTTCTGGAACGATATATCGTCCAACATAAGTAGTTATCGTGATAGACCTAGTTACATATCTCAGCCACGTTCTCTAGACCAGTAGTTCTCCAACCAGCACCCACTCGCTCACACATCACAGTAATACGGTAAGAATGTGGAGCGTCTGGGCTGCCGCGAGGACTGGTTTGAGAACCACTAATCAGTAACCAATCCGCCACTCGCTACTCTTCTATTTCTAATGAAAGGTGTTAAGGCACCTTAAAATCTTTTTGTCTGACTCACACATTCTCTCTTCCTCCTCTATTGTTTTCCCAGAAGGAGGGATGATTGAAGTGGAGAGGTAATTGTCATTTTGGGAGCAGCGATTATCATCTCTGCGATGACTGCTCAGCTCAGCGACTCCACTCCTTTCTGATTTGTTTGGACAGCATGTAATTTCTTCCAACTCTCTGGTTCATTCTACTTATTCTTGTCTTTGAAATGAAAAAGTCTCCAAATGAAAAAAAAAGTGTCTGCCTTCAAATGGATTTTTTTAATGCTGTACATGCATTATATGAAATTAGCAAACATCCATTTACATTGCATGTAAATTACACAGAACCCCAGCCATCTTCAATAAAATAAGTAATTCAGACCTACCATTTTTGTCTGCACGGCGGAAAATCTGGAGGGAGAGAAAAGAAGGAGACAAGTTAGAGCCGATAAAAAGCAAGATGATCAGACTTAAATAAGGCTGTGCGTATATTCTGTACACCACTGTTGAAAAATCCATGTCCCAGAAGCTTTCATAAAGATGTTGTATTTCAGTTTTTCTTTAGCAAATGGCAGACATTTTGAGAACAAACCAGTAGGCTCTAGTATGCTAGGTAATGCTAGCATGGTATTATTTTGTTTCGCGTTTGCGCTATATTGCTATTATCATTGTCACGTCCAGACGGAAGAAAGGAAACAGTTGCGGGAGGAATCGGAGTGACATGAAAACGTGAGACGAGAATAAGCATAGTCGGATTACAATCAAAGTTCAGGCGATCAAGCGAACAAACCAAACAGGGAACGGCAAGAGCGTGGTCACGAGCGGAAAACGAGCTCAAGTTAAACGGAGAATCAAACACGGAAGAGAATGCTCAGTAATGCAGAGGAACGAATCGCTAAGTGTATACTTCGCGTCTGGTGAAGGTGTCTGTCGGGAATTTATACTGGTGGGGAGATGAGGGAATGATTGTTGACAGGTGCGTGCACTTAGAACTCAGGAGAGGGAGAGCGCATGCATGACCATGGTGCGTCCTGGGAAGTGGAGTTCGTAGCGTAGCGCCCATGTGGATGCGAGGTGTGTGTCGGTTCCCTGGCGACAGGGGTCGCGGCAGGCTGAGCTGTGACAGAGCCCTCCCCCAAAGGGCTCACTCTGGGAGCTGAATCTCTTCTTGGTCTACCCCGTGGTCATGGGCCCGGGAAGGCAGGATGGTCCCTGTGAAAGTCCCTGATTAGCTGTGAGTCTAGGACATCCCGCCGGGGTACCCAGCACTGTTCTTCCGGTCCGTAGCCCTCCCAATCCACTAGATACTCCAAATTGCCCCATCGTCTGCGTCTTGATTAGAGTATTTTCCTGATTTGGTATGCTGGCTGTCCGTCAATCTCCAGCGGGGCTGGAGGATTGGGTACTTCTGGGTACTTCTGTCGCCAATGGGCTGTCCACCACCGGCTTAAGGTGGGAGACATGAAACGAGGGGGATAAACGGCTGTGACGGGGCAGGTGCAGGCGATACGTCACCTTGTTGACCCACCGGAGAATCTTGAAAGGGCCGATGTACCTAGGTGCAAGCTTTCTCCCACTCAAGGGCTGTTTTAGATTAAGGGTGGATAGGCATACCCGATTGCCGGGTTGGTATTGGGGTGTCGCGCTGCGTCGGTGGTCCATCTTGCGTTTGTAATCGTCAGCGGCGTCTTTCAGATGGCACTGGGTCTCTGCCCATACTTGTTCACTCCTGCAGAACCATTGGTCTACCGCCGGGGATGCGGGAGTGTTCGTGGAACCTTGTGCTGGGCGCACGTGGAACAGGAAGTCATCGTTCGTGAGATGTACCTCTCCATCTCAGGCCACCAGTACCTTTCCTGCAGGAGGTGGCTGGTGCGGCGCACCCCGGGATTGCCAGTCCAAGGTACGGTGTGGGCCCAGGTTATGAGTTCCTGACGTTTCTCTTTGGGGACGAACAGGCGGTCGGGTGGGCATTCCGGGGGTACCTGTGCACTGGGGATTCCCTCAAGGCGCTGGTCCCACTCCCATTCCACGGCATAGCTCACAAAGGCGGGAATGACAATGTATTCATCCTCCTTGTTGAGCCGTGTGGGGTGCTCACGGCGTGAGAGAGCATCTGCCTTGAGATTCCTGGACCCTGGTCTGTAAGATAACGTAAAGTCAAACCAAGTGATGAACAGGGCCCAGTGGGCTTGACGGGAACTGAGTCTCTTGGCAGACCGAATATACTCTAGGTTCTTGTGATCAGTAAAGATAACAAACGGGTGATTTGCCCCTCCAACGGCATTTTTACGGCCAGTAGTTCCCGGACTCCTACGTGGTAATTCTGCTCCGTGGGAGAGAAGGTCCGGGAAAATTAAGCAATGGGGTGGAGCTTCGGCATCTCTCCAAAGCGTTGGGATAAAACGGCTCCCATCCCGACTTCCGCTGCATCTACCTCTAACACGAACGGTAAGGATGCCGTAGGATGGGGCAGTCGTGAAGACCCATTTGAGTTTCTCCAACGCCTGTTGGGCCGTGGGATTCCAGTTCAGTTGGCCCGGTTTTCCCTGGAGGAGGGCGGTGAGGGGTTTGGCTAGGGTGCGGAAGTTCCTTATGAATCTTCGATAGAAGTTGGCAAACTCCAAAAACCGCTGGAGCTCCTTAATCGTGCGAGGCATGGGCCACTCTCTTCCTGCGTTGACCTTCACCTGATCTATAAAAACTCCCTGGGGGCTGATCACGTAACCCAGAAAGGCGATGGTGTGCTGGTGAAACTCACATTTCTTGGCCTTTACATGTAACTGGTTCTCCAACAGGCGGCGCAAAACTTGGCGGACATGAGTGATATGTTCTGTTTGGGACTCGGAGTAGATCAGAATATCATCGATGTACGCAACGACATAATGCACCAACATGTCTCTTAACACGTCATTGATGAGACATTGGAAGACGGATGGAGCGTTCGCAAGCCCATACGGCAGCACCTGGTACTCATAATGCCCGGAAGTGGTACTGAACCCGGTCTTCCACTCATCCCCCTCCCGGATGCAGACCAGGTTGTAGGCACTTTGTAAGTTTAACCTTGTGAACATAGTGGCTGTTCGGAGCTGTTCCAGGGCTGCCGGGACGAGGGGCAATGGGTAACAATATTTCTATGGATGTAGCATAAAAAGCACAACGATTGCTCTGCTGGGTTTTTTTTTTTTTTTTTTGGATTGCAAGGAATATAGAATAATGTTACTGTATTATAATAACCAGTCTATTTACATAATAGTCAGAAGTATCAGTGCATGTGCCATGGTTCAAAGTACTACGAGTGTAGTTCTCATGTTTTGATTTGGGTTTATGTCACATGCCTTTGTTACAGTATTAGGTGTGTTCGACTTCGACTGGATGTGACTGATCGGCGAGAGTTGCTGCTTGCAGTCGGGGAGGAGTTGAAAACTGTAGTAGTGATGCTCACGCAGTGTTTGCTTTCTTTATCACAGACAAAGTGAATATTTCTCAGATAAACAGACGTCTGAATTTTACATGTAGCAACCAGAAACACTTCACTGAACAGGTTAAGTTAATATACAGGCCTGTAATGTACAAAAAGAAAGTTCAACATAAGCCTGTATTATTTAAAGACCAATACAGTGGGGTCTATCATATTTATCAGTTTTATTTTTGATAAACATCAAAACAAGCGTTTTGACTGTTATAAAAATATAGACTTGTGAGTCTTAGCAGAATTGAAGGTGTCAGCATAAACATGAAAAGCATGCCATCGTTGCCATCGGGGAGTCTGGCCAATCGGGAAATAACCGTATCATCATCAGAGCTCGTGTAGACGCTCCTGAGAAGTTGCGCTGAATTTTGGAGCTTGTTCTGGATGCGGATCTCTGTATAGCTGTTTGTGCTTTGTAGTGGAAATTACTTATGTACTCAGTCAGTATATTAGTCATTAGTTTGGGTAGTCTCATACGACATATTTTCAAAATGTGCTCTCATTAGCAGCATGGAGCGTCATCATCCTACTCCTCCTCCTCAGCTGGACACTCGAGCTGTCAATCCAAATCTCACTAGCCAATGAGAGTAAAGCGCTGTAAAACCCCGCCCACGAGACAAATTTTGAAAGCATAAATGAAAACGGTGAAACAGCGGTGCATTCATAAACCACGATTAGCAAAAACGAAGCTTAGAAAACTGATAAAGAATGCTGTTTATTTAAAGACCATGTTACATTTTTGCCACCAAGTTCACTGTTTTCAGTTTCAGAGTGTTTTTCTTCTTGCTCATTGTATATTTTTGTTCGTTTCTTGAAAAGTTACGTTCAATACTTTTGGCACAAATATAATTCCATACTCCTGTCCTGTCATTGGTGCATTTTTCACGACTGTTTCCAGATGTTCTGTGTTTAATTAGCTTGTCTATTTATACCCCCTGTGTCTGTCTTGGTTGTCTGTCTATATTGATGTTATTGTTGTGTTTCTGAGTCATTTTCCTGTGTTTCCTTGTTCCTAGCTATACGTTCTGGTGTCAAACTGTGCATTTTTTATGATTATGACCTGTTTATGATTATGGATTAGGCTTATGATTTTGAATTTTCCCCGATTGTGATTTTTCATTTTAAAATATTGCGATAAGCAATGCAATTGTCCAGAACAAGGAAAACACAGGGAAATGGTCATTTAAACCATTTCTAATTATATTAATCAGCTGCACAAAAACTCAGGTGGATTTAGGTGCAGCGTAATAAAGAGCGTAAGGATGATACTATCTGTATATTGCACAAGTTCAATTCAATTTTATTTGTATAGTGCGTTTAACAATGGATATTGTCTCAAAGCAGCTTAACAGAAACGTATAAACACGACTATTATGGTGTATTCTTGCTTGATGCAAGATGATTAGGGCGGCTGTGGCTCAGTTGGTAGAGCGGGTTGTCCACTAATCGTAGGGTTGGCGGTTCGAATCCCGGCCCGGGTGATCCCATGCCGAAGTGTCCTTGGGCAAGACACTGAACCCTAAGTTGCCCCCAATGGCAAGCTAGCATGGCAGCTCTGCTACCATTGGTGTGTGAGTGTGCTCTCATTTGTAAGTTGCTTGTAAATGAAAATGTAAAATTATATTCCTGTAAAGCTGCTTTGAGACAATGTCCATTGTAAAAAGCGCTATACAAATTGATTAAATTGAACTGAATTGATGCTGTCTGGCTATGAATTTCCCCTCACCTGGAATTATGATAAATATTCATGTCGCGATATATGAAACGTTAAAAGTGTGAAACCACTGAAGCTCATGTGAAACAATTTATTGTATCTAAAGCTCTCTGGCACATGGCTTTAATTCTCCTGTCATAGCTATTTGTAGCCATGGCTGAAATTATGTTTTTCAGAGACACTTGTCTTTCAACCATTTAAACACCATGGGTTTGCTTGTATTGCAATCAGATATCCTTTTATTATGCAGTGACCAATGAGCATTCAGTTCCGTTTGTTATTATCACGAAGTAAGCATTTTAATGTTTAAATGTTTTAATTCAGGCATAACAATTTTATAAACCATGCCAAAGGGAAAAAAGTGCTCTGTGCATGTGACTGTGTTGTGGCTGGTGACACTCTATCTATAGTCATCATCTACCACTTTTTTCATCTGTGCCATGTGACCATCTGCACCAAAGGACATGAAGATACCAAAAATACACAGTGTGACAATCATATGCATTGTTTTTCCATGTGTGCTGTAATCGCAAAAATAAAACCCATTATGTGTTCTCCCTGTTTAAATGCACCTAAATCGTATTAGTATGCACAAAGGACACACGCACATGTGCAAAGATTTTTATGCCAGCACATAATCACGCATACTGATGCTCTCTGCGCCTGGGGAAAGTGATAGCCACATTCTGAAGGACAGATGGAGCTTGTAGCCAGGCTACAGCTGCTGCGTAAATATCTTCTGTGTGTCCTGTTTGCACAGCACTGTGTGTGAACATGTACAGGCCAACTGCGGAGGCATGGCAAACAGCCTTGTACAAACACCTACAAAATTACAGACTCTGAGAGATACATGTAAGATGCAATAGTTAAATCTGGTTCAGCTTGGGTTTAACAAAGCACGATAAGTCAGGTTGCTGATCCTGAAACACCAGCAATGATTCAGGATTATCATTTCAATAGACTTTGATACAAATAGTCTCTTTGTATTGCTTTTGAGCTCGCTGTGCCCTTTTGACACAGACTAATAAAACTGAGTCATTATCATCGACCAACCGAACACCATCATCAAGCCATCAGTCCTACTCAAATAAACTTTATTCTCTGTGCCTGCTAGTTTGCCATAAGTGACTGTTAGCAGCTAAGCACAGGGTAATACATCATTAACTATTCACTTTAAAAGGTCAATCCAAGCTTCCTAGAGAGAGATATTGCATCTGGTAGCTCTTTGGCAGGTGTTGAGACCGTAGGGAAACTCAGTTCCCACTGTCTGTTTTCCTCTGAGACAAAGAGAGGAAGATAGTGATAGAGTATGAAAAGAGAAATGAATTTGGAAAGAGCTGTGAACAGAGTGCATTTTATTTTATCCTTATATATTATTCTCTATATACTAGAGGTTGACCGATAGCGGATTTTACAGATACTGATAACTAAGTTAGTCGGTACCTGCTGATAACCGATTAATTAAATTTAAAACTGATACTGAATGAAAACAGTGAAATATTGCAAAAATAAATTTGTAACTTTATTACAAAAATAAACAGTACTGACTATACCATAACAATGTACTATCAATAAATGTTAAAGAAAATAAAAGATCAAAACTGAACCAAAAAGTAACACTCCAAATAAATAAAAATAAAAACATCCAATGTGAATCAAAAAACACAACAAAATCTGTCAGGGATGGTTTTTATTTCACCTCTAGAAGTCGCAACTGATGCAATCTACAACTATCAGTGTAGATTTTTGAAGATAACCGATAGTTCCAGCAATCAGTTATCGGTTCCAATTCATCAATTGGACCTCTACTATACATTATTATATCTCGGCACTGTTGAGTTCTCTATTCTGACTGGCCAGAAGGTGTTGATTAATTTTCTATAACAGCAGATCCAACAGTAGTGCTGACTACATGGCAAATCAAAGGTTTTTGATGTGCTTATATGTTATTATTTCTATAGTACCAGCTCATTCACAGGGATGCTACGGCAGATGCTCCACGTAGTCTAAGCCTAATAAAAAACAAATTTAAGAAAATGATTTTTTGATCATTTTTGACATGGGGAAGTTTTCTGATAGGTGATGTTTATTTAACATTTATGGAAGGAGTTTCCAGTGTCTGCACTTAAAGCTTTTCCTTTAAGTTTTCCATTACATTCCTGACAGAGGATTTAGCAATTTCTCTGAAACATGGCAATATTCAGGTTCCAGAGTGAAACAACAGCGATGCATTCACCCGATCATCATCAACAGATTGCAAGTTTGAATCCTGAAAATGCCACAACCATCTGCAACCGAGAGTCCAAGAGAGCAAAATTGGCTGTTCTCGCTCTCTGAGTGGGAGCTCATGTCTATGATAGAGTGCAGTTAGCATTTTCCACCAAATGTGCTTAGTTGTCATGTGACGTAGCATGACAAAAAATGCGATGGCTGGCATGCTAACCTTCACCCACCCCGGTTCGTAGCTGCCATGTGATGAGGAGATCTGCTAATGGGTGGGGATGCGTAAAATAACCATATTGGGAGAAAATTACATTACGTAACAGCTAGAATATGTGTTAACAGGACCCAACATGTTTCGTGGGCATTCCATAACATTAGATGTAACTATAAACAAATAACATCAGTCCATTTTGCAGATTTTTTTGTGATTGTTACGGGCAAAAATGCTTGATGTTGCTGCAGCTTTTTCAACGCACATGAATCGAAGAAGGCTTTGGCTGAATGCGTGTTGTGGTCACATGACCCAAATCAGTGGAAAATCTGCAGTCATTTTGAGAAATTGCAAGCTTCCCTGAAATTTGTGGTGTTTGCTTGATTTTGCTTCATTTCTGTGATCGCAAAATCTCATAATCCTGGAGGATATGTAATGAATATGATGTATCATCCACTGATAAAGAAAAAATTTAATTGTTGGATAATTCCTGTGGTATAAGTGGAACAAATCACTCTGGGATGATAATGAAAAGAAAATAAATCAACATTGTATCACACTGCTCCATCATTTATTATTTTCAACAAACAACAATTGATTATAACAACATTCCCAGTTGTGTTCTATTCCCTAAACAAAATTGTTAAATGCTTTGCGATTCTCACTTGAATGACATAGGCTTTGCATCATTTGTCCAATTACAAATCTGTTCACAGTACCAAATGTTTCTAATGAAAAATAAACACTACAATGCTCAATGCATAATGTGGGCATGTAGCCACCTTTGACTTATGGGTTTCTTGTTTATTTGAATATATTACAAATCAACATAAGGGAATATAAGAGCAATATCATATTTTATCTATATTATGCAACCCTACTAAAAATAACGGCAAGACCTTAAACAGTCCTGGGTTCTCTTTTACCATCAGCTACCTTTAGAGATTTGGAATTATGGAGCAGAACTTTATTAGCCTCAAGCAGTGAATGTGAGATCAAAGTAATGATACTGACGAATACTTCAGGTTGTGGACACCTCTACCATGCAGAACCTCATGCCATTTACAAAGAGCACTAAGCTCTCGCTGCATTTGGGAGCTGTTTGTCCAATTGGATTACATATTTTATTATCAGGTCATGTTGTTCATTTCCCTCTAAATGGTTTGTTTGTCTGTCATTCGGAGAGAATTGTGAAATTAATTTTATATTTTTAATAGCTTTCTGATTTTATAGTCCATGCCTTAACTTAATCTGGCTGTGTTGTGCCAGGGGGCATGGCATAAATTAGAGGTTTGTAAACAGTGAATAGGGAGAATGGGAATAGCCTCTCTGGTTTGTTAAATAGCATGCATAATCCCATCTATTCAGTGGTGTAAATAAGAAATGAATTGATTTGACCTGAGCTCGTTATCATGCATGGGGCCACTAAGACAACCACGCAATTCAGAAATGTTTCTTCAAGCTTTCTTTTAAATCCACAGCCTAGTACACAATCAATAACTCAATTAATAAAATGCTGGATTAACTCCACAAGTCTGAAATGAACAAGTTAACAGTGTAGATTTTTGAAAGACAAATCTACAGTGGGGTTCGGAAGTCTGAGACCACATCGAAAACCTGGATTTTAAAAAATAGAAATAAAAAAAAGGAAATGTTCAATATCTTGAATATTTAGTTTCAAGATTCTGCACTATTTCTAGGTTCCTATTTAAATGCAAGCAAATTTGAGATATTAGCCATGTTAGCTACTTTGTACAAAAGGTCAGATTTTCCTCATGCCTAATCTCTTCTACTGAAGCATGTGTTCAGATGACGCTCTGGTGGATCTAAAATGGTTTTGCACAAACTTGTAGAGTCCATGTCAGCTTTAATGACAGTGCTCACGGTCATTAAAACAAAAAGAGGATGGAGCAAATATTACGAAAATGCAATGCAAAACAGAAGCAATTTCAATAGTAGTCTCAGACTTGAGAGTCCACTGTACAAACAAAAGACGCCTGTTAAAGCTTAACGATTATACAGTAAGTATGTTTGAGTAACAATACCATTCTCTCTGGTACATGAAATACTCAATTCGTAGGCAAGCAAAAATATACATACATGTCACTTATGGTGTTTCTTGATAAAGGCATGCCCTGTTAGATAGACTGTTTAAAACAATAAATAGCTCTAAACATCTAATCTTGGTTTTAGCCTTTGGTTGTCCCTGTGAATATCTTTTTTTGTTTAAAAGGATAATCCAACATGAAGATCAGAGAGCTGTCTATGGGAAAAAAGCAAGCCATTATGAAGCTGATAAAAGAGGGGAAATCTATCAGAGCCATTGCAGAAGCACTGGGCATAGCCAGTACAACAATTTAGAATACCCTGAAAAAGAAACAAGACCACTGGTGTACTGAATAAAAGACACCGAATGGGTAGCCAAGGAAAACAACAGCTGATGTCAGAAACATTGTGAGAGCTGTGAAGAAAAACCCCAAAGCAACAGTCAGTGACATCACCAACAGCCTCCACAGGGCAGGGGTGACGGCATAACATTACACCATTTGAAGAAGACTTTGATAGCAGAGGGCATGAAGTAACTCATGATGGCAGCAGCAGAACGAATGCAGACGTTTACAGGATCATCTTGTCTGCCAGTTTACACAGAAATCCATCTAAATTAATCAGGAGGAACATGCAACAAGACAATGATCCAGAACACACTGCCAACTCAACAAAGGACTTTATGAGGGGGAAAAGTGGAAGGTTTTAGACTGGCAACTTCATTCACCAGAACTTAACCCTATTGAGCAGCATTTCACCTCCTGAAGAGGAAACTGAAGGGAGAAACCCCCCTGAAACAAACAACTGAAAGAGGCTGTGGTAAAAGACTGGAACAGCATCACAAAAAAGAAACCAACAGCTTGGTGATGTCAGTGAGAGTGCAGGCTTGATACAGTTATTATAAGCAAGTAATATGTAACAAATATTAAATGTTATTTAATTTAAATTCAAGACGTATCTGTTCCTATACTTTTGCTCTCCTAAAAATCAGGTGGTCTGATACAAAAGGTTCTAGGTTCTATGTTGTTTAACACATCAAGATGTAAATACCAGGAAATAAAAGCTGAAATCCTTAACTCTCGTATCATATTCATCTTTTGATCTCAAACCCAAATGGTCTTTGGTGTACAGCACAAAGTAAATTAATCTGCCTTGCTGTTCCGATAGTTTCGAAGGGGACTGTAAATTATGGTAAGCTAAAAAGGAGTATCATTCACTTTGCTCCAAGTCACGACATGCATATTAAGACCACCCCGACTCATCATACATGTCATTCTGTTACCTGTACAAGCATGAGCTTGGAATACTGCTCAAGACACAACAGAGAAGCGAGAAACTGAAGGCTTGCAACTGCAGAGGAAAAACTGGGTCTGTTTGCAACCTCACCCCCCAGATCTTCTCTTCCCAGATCTGCCAGTGTGACACACACACGAGCACACACACACACACACACACAGGCGTGCAGCTTTCAGACCCCTCTACAGGAGCTTGATTAACCATGCCGAGAGAACATCTGCACCTTTTTCCTGCATGAAGCTTCAACCCCATCAGCACTGTACATCATTCTGCATACAGTGGCAAGACAAATGAGGTGAAATTGGTAATATATTCAAATTTCTATTCAATCTTAAAAAATAAATAAATAAATTTAAAGAAAAGAACGAGTGAATTGGCAACATCCTACTTGGCTCAAGGAAAAGCAACAATATCCATCTCAAAAATGGCTTGCTGACTTAAAATCCAAGACCTCCCTGTCCCTCATGATACTGTGTACTGCTTTTTATTGATGGATGGATTGATTGATTGATTGATTGATTGATTGATTGATTGATTGATGGATTGTGTCTAATACAGATCAATAACCGCACATTCACTGTGGTCCAGAAATATTGATATAACAGAAAGTCTAAGTGCTATTATTTAGTTATTTTTTACAATAAAAACAAATATGTAACATTTGATCTCACTGTGGTGTTAGATTTCGATACCTTCTACCTCCCAAGTTCCTGACTTCACACTGGTCATCACAGGAGTAATGTGAATAATTAACAGCCATGTAATGTACGTGTTTATGTTTATGTTTATGCAGCAAATGCACTCAGCGTGTAGGTCATTACACAGACTCAGAGGAGACTCGTGTTTTCAGAGAACCAGAGGTGTCTGTCATGATGTCTGACACGCTGTTATCCCAGCCTCCAGGCTAGATCATTTAATGACTGTGCAAACCCCACTGGATAAATACGCTGTTTGTAGAGGATGTACTTACGTCGTGGAAAATGGAAAGTCCATGGTTGTGCTGCAGCTGCTGATCTTGCTCGGAGCGAAGATAATCTCGCTTGGCTGACTGAAGACACATTGTGATCATCTCTGTGCATGCCAGCATCTTTTCCTGTGCTATCTAGACTACTAATAAAAAGAAGTTAACTAGACTGAATCCTTTTATTTGCAGGGTCTTGAAGCAGATTTGAGGATGTTCTGATCAGAGCTCGGTGCTGCGGTACAGTAACCTGCTCCAGCTAGAGGTCCTCCTCAACCAATCGTTCTAAAGAACTTTCGCTGGCCAGAAGCTCCGCCCATCTGCACGCTGATTGGCCTGCATCTTATTTCAGACTCTTCCGGAAAGACACTGAAGGTAAGATCACTAGAAGAGTATTAGAGCACGATATTTAAAAATAAAATACCTGAGAGGCCAAGAGTATTATTATTATTATTATTATTATTATTATTATTATTATTATTATTATTATTATTATTATTATTACTAGTATTTATTATTATTATTGCTATTATTATTATTAATATTATTATTATTATTATTATACCTAGTGTTTATTATTATAATTATTGTTATTATTATTATACCTTGTGTTGTTTTTTTTTTTATTATTATTATTATTATTATTATTATTATTACAAACACTTTAGGGGTTGGGTGAATGATGGGCCTGCCAAATTATACTCTGCAAAAAAAAAATGGAAAAAACCCCGGACGTTTCAGTCATTAAAAACTACACGAAGTCAACAGTGCTATCTGGTGGCATTAATTTCCGGTGTGGGGCATATTATCTGTCATACATCAATAGAAGCCTGTGCTAATTAGCTCAGATGCCTTAGTGTGAACCACTTTATTATTATTATTATTATTATTATTATTATTATGTTTATTATTGTTGTTGATTTTGTCACACAATATTCTTCAGTTAAAACTAACTTTTTAACAAGTTTCAGAGTCCTAAAAACACAAGAAAACCACAGTGCTATCTGGTGGGCTTTAATGAAAGTAACTTTACTTTTCATTTCTAGGCATATTCTCTATTTATCATTGTTATTATTATTATTATTATTATTATTATTATTATTATTATTACAAACACTTTAGGGGTTGGGTGAATGATGGGCCTGCCAAATTATACTCTGCAAAAAAAAAATGGAAAAAACCCCGGACGTTTCAGTCATTAAAAACTACACGAAGTCAACAGTGCTATCTGGTGGCATTAATTTCCGGTGTGGGGCATATTATCTGTCATACATCAATAGAAGCCTGTGCTAATTAGCTCAGATGCCTTAGTGTGAACCACTTTATTATTATTATTATTATTATTATTATGTTTATTATTATTATTATTATTATTATGTCTATTATTGTTGTTGCTTTTGTCACACAATATTCTTCAGTTAAAACTAACTTATTAACGAGTCCTAAAAACACAAGAAAACCACAGTGCTATCTGGTGGGCTTTTATGAAAGTAACTTTAATTTACATTTCTAGGTATATTCTCTATTTATCATTATTATTATTGTTGCTGCTATTGTTATTATTATTATTGCTATTGTTATTATTGTTCTTATTATTGTTATTATTATTGTTATTATTGTTGTTGCTTTTTACCGAGTTTCAGAGTCCTAAAAACACAAGAAAACCACAGTGCTATCTGGTGGGCTTTTATGAAAGTAACTTTAATTTACATTTCTAGGCATATTCTCTATTTATTATTATTATTATAATAATAATTATTATAATAATAATAATAATCTTTATTTTATAGAGCGTCTTTAAAAGCAGCTTCTCAAAGCGCTGTACATAAAAGAACAATACACAGAATAAAATACAACAATAAAAGTTAAAAAGAACTAAAACAACCAAATTGATTGTTTTATACTTATTTTTTACTATTATAAAAAGACATTAGCAGTCGAATGCAAGATTTAAAAAAAGTGTTTTATTATTATTATTATTATTGTTGTTGTTGTTGTTGTTGTTGTTGTTGTTTTCTAACAAGTTTCAGAGTCCTAAAAACACAAGAAAACCACAGTGCTATCTGGAGGGCTTTTATGAAAGTAACTTTACTTTTCATTTCTTTGAATTTTCTTCTTCTTCTTCATGAAGGTGTTGTTATGGTGTGTCTAGTTGGTGCTATGATCCATGCGGTTGCTATGTGGAGTGTTTAGACCTGAGCCCGTCACAAACGTCACGGTTTAAGGAGTCACGTGACCGGTAAAGGAGGCCGTGTAGAGGACCTTTGGTCAATGGAATAAAACGGAAAAAATGGATCAACCGAACCGTTGCGTAGAAGTCTGTTTTGTGTCCAGCTGCTGAACGCCAGGTGCCACGTACCTTCATTAAAATCAGGTAATTCCTCTTTGTGACTGAAAATATATATACCGATAAGCTGAGAAGAAATAAGCTTGTTTTTCTGTTAGCGTTAGCTAGTTCACTAGCAGTTTCCACCTGACAGCAGCGGGCAGCGCTAGCTCGCTATCTGTGCTAAGGCTAGCGAGTGTAGTAACGATGCTCCTGAGAGTCTGGGAACTTCCTCCAGGACTCTTTACTTCCTCGGTTCTGTCCGTGAACAGGAGGCATCATGACCTGTGTCACTATGAGCACAGAGTTGTGATAGCAGGTCTATTTCAATCAACACTAGCTGCTTATAGCAGACTGTCTGAACTTGCTGGCTAACTCCGAGCGCGCGTGAACACTGGGGTTTACTGTAGCGTTGAAGAAGGGTTCGGTTCCGGTCAACTCCAGTCTCCTCGGAGGCTCAGGAGTTCGCCGGATACAAATAACAACCACGCGGGCCTCTGGGGTTTCATTCAGTTCTCTCTTTTTTATTTGAACAACGTCACGGGAAACGTAATCTCCTTTGTGTGGGCGGCTGTGGCTAATAATAATCAGTTGGTAGAGCGGGTTGTCCACTAACCCGCTAATCGTAGGGTTGGTGGTTCGAATCCCGGCCCGGGTGATCCCATGCCGAAGTGTCCTTGGGCAAGACACTGAACCCTAAGTTGCCCCCGATGGCAAGCTAGCACTTTGCATGCAGCTCTGCTACCATTGGTGTGTGAGTGTGTCTCATTAGTAAGTCGCTTTGGATAAAAGCATCTGATAAATGAATAAATGTAAATGTAAATGTGTTATGTAACTGTCGGCTTTACAGGGGACTATTGATATTTGGCTCTAGATATAATAGCGTGACGTCACGCCGCGTTGCATGTCGGTGCACCTCCTGGTGTTGGACAGAAGCTGTGTGTGTGTGTGTGTGTGTGTGTGTGTGGTTATCATGTCACCTGTGACTGAGTGGGTGTGTCGTGATGTTTGGTAATGATGGAGGAACAGCTACACAGCGATTGCAGGAATCTTCCAGGAGAAAAACAAAACTCAGCAACAGAATCTGCTTTTCTCTTTTCCTGCGTGGAAAAGACAAGAAAAAGGAGAGGTGAGGAAAAAGGCGACATGTGGCCGGAGTTCCTCCTGTGTGAAGGGGGAAAAAAATCACGTTCAACCACATCCCTGCATCAAGAAGAGTGTGTTCTGTCCGTTTTCATTCAGTAAGTGTGTGTGTGTGTGTGTGTGTGTGTGTTTCCAAAGCAACCTCATGTCAATTCAGATCCAGGCCAAAAAACATAACCGAATGGCCTTGTTTTACCTATCCAAGTTTCAAGTGTTAATATCTATTCATCTATAATATCCATTTTACACCCACTGAACACTTTATTAGGAACAGCTTTACACGTGCTCATTCATGCAGTTATCTAATCATGTGGCGGAAATGCAATGCGTAAAGTCATGCAGATACGGGCCAGCAGCTTTGGGCAATGTGAGCTCAGTCATTATTACCGTGACATGATTGTTGTTGCAAGACAGGCTGGTTTGAGTATTTCTATAACTGTTGATCTCCAGGGATTTACACGCAGAACAGTCTGTGGAGTTTACTCAGGATGGTGCAATAAAGAAAAAAAACAACTAGTGAGCAGCAGTTCTGCAGACGGAAACGCCTTGTTGATGAGAATGGCTGGAGTGGTGCGAGATGACAGTGTGCTGTAACTCAGATAACCACTCTGTACAATTGTGGTGAGTGGAAAAGCCTCTGGGAATGTACAACACATCAAACATTGATGCTGCAGTGGGCACAGGCTCATCAAGTCTGGACAGCTGAAGACAGGAAAAACGTAGCCTGGTTTGATGAATCTCATTGTCTGCTGAGGCACCCAGACGGTTGAACCTGCCTTGTGTTAACAGTCCAGGCTGGTGGAGGTGGTGTAATGGTGTGGGGAAATTTTTTTGGGCACACTTTGGGCCTGGTAATACGAATCGATCATCACTTGAATGCCACAGTCTATTTGAGTATTGTTGCTGATCATGTGCATCCATTCATGGCCATAATTTACCCATCTTCTAATGGCTACTTCCAGCATGATGATGCACCATGCCATAAAGTAAAAGTCATCTCAAACTGGTTTCATGAACAAGACAATGAGTTCAGTGTTCTTCACTGGCCTTCCCAGTCTCCGGATCAGTAGAACACCTTGGGGTTGTGGTAGAATGGGAGACTCACAGCATGAAAGTGCCCCTGAAAAATCTGCAGGAATTGCTTGATGCAGTCACGTCAACATGGACCAGAATCTCAAATGAATGTTTCCAACATCTTATGGAATCCATGTCATGAAGAATTGAGGCTGTTTTGAGAGGAAAGCGAGGCCCTACCCAGTATTATTATAGCGTTCCTAATAATGTGCCCAGCGAGTGTATATTGCACATTAATCATACATTTATATTACATTTATTCACTTAGCAGACGCTTTTATCCAAAGCGACTTACAAATGAGAGATACAAGCAAAGTGATATCAAGCAGAGAACAATACAAGT
>JAFFST010054015.1:167832-189370 GCA_022414735.1 Noturus placidus
CCCTTTGTTATGTCCAAATAACTCAATTTTAGTTTCATCAGTCCACAGCACCTTATTCCAAAAGGAAGCCGGCTTGTCCAAATGTGCTCTAGCATACCTCAAGCGGCTTTGTTTGTGATGTGGGCTTCCTCCGCATCACTCTTGCGTACAGCATCTCCTTGTGTAAAGTGCGCGCAATAGTTGTACGATGCACAATGACTCCATCTGCAGCAAGATCATGTTGTATGTCTTTGGTGCTGGCCTGTGGGTTGACTTTGACTGTTCTAACCATTCTTCGCTTCTGTTTCTCCGTGATTTTCCTTGGTCTGCCACTTCGAGCCTTAACTTGAACTGTGCCTGTGGCCTTCCATTTCCTGACTATGTTCCTAACTGTCGAAACAGACAACTGATAGCTCTTAGACAGCTCTCGGTATCCTTCCCCTAATTCATGATGGTGAACAATCTTTGTTTTCAGTTCATGTGACAGTTCTTTTGAGACTCCCATGTCGCTACTCTTCAGAGAAGATTCACAGAGGATGGAAACTTACAATTGCCCCCCCTTAAATACTCTCTCATAATTGGGTTCACCTGGGTATGTAGGTCAAGGGTCACTGAGCTTCCCAAACCAATTTTGAGTTCCAATAATTGGTTCTAAAGATTTTGAAATCAGTAAAATGACAACAGTGCCCAAATTTATGCACATGCCTAATTTTGTTCAAACAATTATTGCACACTTCCTGTAAATGGTATAAAGTTCGTTTCACTTCTCAAATATCACTGTGTTTGTCTCCTATATGATATATTTAACTGATTTTTTTTAAATCCTAAGAACCAACGATTTATGAAGGAAAATAATTTAAATAAACAAGGTTGCCCAAACTTTTGCAGACCACTGTATTTACTTATTTTACAGTTTGTTTTTCATGTGAGGACCATTTCCATATTGTGCTACATGGTTAGTGACTTGAACAGATTATGCACATGTAAAATTCACTTTTGGATCAAATAATAAAAAAGGTGACACTGTATATAAAAGAATCAGACTATGATTTAAATATGATTATGTAATCCAGAGTTCAAATAATCAGTGATCAGGAAGGTTTTAATCCATCAAAGGCCTAATAATGACTTTGCAATGTATTTCAATCGTGAAATGAGAGTGACTTAATATTAACTCTACATTTAAACATGATTATGTTGTAATAGTACATGGAATATTTTATTAAGTCGAGAATAATAAGTGAATATTCGTGTAGGTGAAACTAGGACAAATTGATGCAACTCCAAGCTTGTGGGAAATCACTGAGTGCAGTTCTCACTTGCAGTTTGTATCTTTTTTTTTTTTCCTAGCTCGCTTATCTGTTAAGTCATTCCACTATTATTGCCAAGCTTTGTGAGTGGGCTATTGTTCAAACTGCAGAAGTTTGAATAAAAACAGAACGACCTACGCAAAGGCCTGTGTGCACAAATTTGCAAGTACTGATAAGGCCACCTGTTGGAGAAGATGCATCAATGTTCAAGTGTGTGTGTGTGTGTGTGTGTGTGTGTGTGTGTGTTAGCATGGTACATTTTCAAAAGCACAGGTACATGCAAGAAATCAATTGGTATATGTTAAGAAATCAAAATGAGATCTAATCATGTGTGGCCAATGTATGAGATATTAGAAAAGAATGTATTTTATTCAGAGGAATTAAAATCAAAGTATATCAAGCTGGTGTGACTAACATGTAAAGTCACAGAGTGCACATTCCTCCATTGGAAAGTGAATCTTTTTCTTCGAGGCTTGCTCTGTCATTTCTCATTGCAATCTCACTCTCTGCACCTTCTTGGTGAGATTGAGTCTACACAAATCAGTAAAATAGAAACTTGCCATGCCTTGTATCCCAACAAAATGTCCAGGTCCTCTGTTAGGAAAAGCCGCCCAAAAACATTAAAGATCCACCACCATCTTTAAGCGTGGGCATGAGGGACTTTTCCATATGTCTACCTCTCTGTGTGCACCAAAACCACCTCTGGTGTTTATTACCAAATAGCTCGATTTTGGTTTCATCTGACCATAGAACCCGATCCCATTTGAAGTTCCAGTAGTTTCGGGCAAACTAAAGACGCTTGAGTTTGTTTTTGGAAGAGAGTAGAGGAGATCTTCTGACCCCAAGATACAACTAACTTCTGCAATTCTCCAGCTGTGATCCTTGGAGATTTTTTAGCCACACGAACCATCCTGTTCACAGTGCACTGAGACAATATAGACACACGTCCAATTACAGGTTGATTCATAACATGGATCTTCTTAATTATTGCCCTGATGGAGGAAATGGGCATTTTCAATGCTTGTGCTATTTCCTTATAGCCACTTCCCAGTTTGTGAAGCTCAAATCCTTTTGCCGCACATCACAGCTATATTCCTTGATCTTACCCATTGTTATGAATGACTAAGGGAATTTGGCCTATGTGTTACCTCATATTTATACCCCTGTGAAACAGGAAGTCACGGTGGAACAATTTCCTGTTCCTAGTCACCCATGTGTACTTAAAAAATGTAGATTGTCAATGGGGATATACTTCAAATATATATTTCTCATAGGAATTCATAGGGGTGCAAATAATTGTTGCACACCTAATATATATTTTTTTGCTGAGTATATTTACACATTTTGTCTAATTTTAGTTTTGCCCAATGAAGCTGCGAAGTCTGTAATAAAGGGAAGTTTAGCCAGGCCAATTAAGAGAACGCTTTTTTTTTATTTTTTTTTTTATAAGGGTTAATGCTACATTCCACTGTCCTGTTGAACATGCAATATGACTGCCTTCTGCATCATTGTGGTTTTAAATAAATAATTTCTTCTGGAAGCAAGCTTAATGAGAGCCCAAGACGCAATATGAGAAGGAATAATGCTAAATGGAAAGTAAAAGTTTTAAAAACAGTAAGAGTTGCATGCAATCCCAATTGTGCGCTCATTATTAAGTTACAACTGCACTGCTACATATTGCAATTTTGCTAAGACCCGTGTATTAAGTCTGAAAGTTAGATTTTATAATCTGATTAGGGGTTTCAGCTGGACTTTTAACCATTCTCCGCAATGCTTTCTCTACTGAGTTTCTTTGATTCTGTCTTCAGTCTAGTGTTGTAAAAGAGGTGTTCCACATACATTTAGTCTTGGATGATGTGTTGTATTTTTTTTTTTTAAATAAATAAAAATGTTATGATATTAATGTAACTACAAATTTGCCCAACAGTCTTGTACCTGATTGTTCTGTAAAATGCAGCCATAATTTAGTACAATCTAAATGCCTGTCCATTTTAATTGTGTTCAATCCCACCTCCCCAGATGCATCTGAGCCACAGCAGCTGCGGTTAATGGCTACACAATGAAGGCCCAATTACAGATAATAGGTCAGTATTTCTAGAAACATGGATGTGCCTCATTTAGGCAATTTTCATTTGATCAAAAAGATGATCTGGTATATGCATATTTGTAATGATCTCTTGATTGTTAGTTTTGTCAGCTAAACTGAAAGAGAACAAGAAGAACTGGTTCGGGCCTAGTCCGTATGTGGAGGTAGCCGTAGATGGCCAGTCGAAGAAAACAGAGAAGTGCACCAACACTCACAGCCCCAAGTGGAAGCAGCCACTCACTGTGTAAGTTTGACAGGGTGGTATGGCGTGCTGAGCTTACCGATTTCTCTCAGTTATAGAAGTATTGTTTTCTTTTTTTAATTATTTTGCTTATCTTCTGCTTTATTTGTTTTTAATCTCCTTCAGAATTGTTTCCCCCTTCAGCAAGTTAATTTTCCGTGTCTGGAGTCATCAGACTCTCAAAGCAGACATTTTGTTGGGAATGGCAACTTTAGAAGTCAGTGAGACCCTCAAATCCAATGACATGAAGAGTAAGTCTTGTTGTCTTTCACATTTGGGTTTTATGCACAGTAAACTGTCAGTCGTGTGTGCTGTGTGGCTGTGACTTAATCGATGCTTTGCTGATGAGGAAGGCAGGTGAACTGGATTAGTGCATGGTTCATAAAAACATTTACAGAAACTGCACACTCACTGGACATGTGTACATGAGACACAAGCATGAAATATTGCCTCGAATTGCAAAGGCTGGAGCAGCACCTAGGTGGTGCTGGTGGTGGAGAATTGATTATTTATACTAAGCATCCTTTTCAGAGATCAAGCATTTTTTTTTTTGTAATTAATATTTTATATTGATTCATAAGCTAGCACACAACATACAACATGAATCAAACTTTTTTTTTTTTTTTTTGACCCCCGCTATAACCCCTGCCCCTACCAACCTCCCACCCCACCCTGGATCTCCCACCCCCCACCGGAAACACTCCTGTGGTCAATAGAACATATACTTACATATCAAAAAATAAACAAATAAATAAAATAATGTCATAACAATAAAAAACAACAACAAATAGTAATACTAAAAATACGCACAATTAAAAAAAGAATGGAAGACACAACAATCAGGTATCATCATAAACTCTAAGTTATACTCTCCACTGTCTC
Source organism: Noturus placidus (assembly GCA_022414735.1). Classification (NCBI taxonomy): domain Eukaryota; kingdom Metazoa; phylum Chordata; class Actinopteri; order Siluriformes; family Ictaluridae; genus Noturus; species Noturus placidus. The sequence continues at coordinate 172,331 of JAFFST010054015.1, forward strand.
TTCTCGAGAGCCCCCCAAAAACGCCAGATAACTGCCCCACTTCTTCCTGAAGATATTCCCAACACCCATCCTTCTGCTCGACCCCTCCTCAAGGGCAGCAACCCTCCCCATCTCCACACACCACTCTGGAAACGAGGGCGCTCCATCTGATTTCTATCCCCTTAAAATCACCTGCCTCCCAGAGATAAAGCATTTTAATACTATGTGGTGTCGGGGGGGACAGCATATAGGCCTATGGTGAATATCATATAATGTAACAAGAAAAATTTGTTTTAGGTGAAATTTTTCAAATTTAGAACATATCTTAACAAACAGCTTTAAGTTAAGCCTACCTAAGGACTGCTGCTGGAAATATAAACCATGATGCTCATACTGAACATCCTTTCAACACACTTAGTACTGATTTACTTCATATATATAATCTATATATAAACCCCTTTTTTTCTGTTTTCTCATTGGGCATCTAAATCTCCAGCCAGATTTCTGTAACGCTGCTTTGTTAAAAGTGCCCTACAAATAAAATTGAATTGAGCTGAATTATTATTATTCACCTTTTATCACCACATTTCTTATACACCTAATGTAATGGTGCTCTTTCCTTCTCTTAGTCCATGAGGTGATACAGACTCTGCCTCTGAGTGCAGATACAGATGGCAGTGACGTGGTGGGAGATCTGTCTGTGTGTCTGGATGGAATGCAGGTGGATCCTGAAACGTTTGCTTCTGAGGAACAGAAGCACAGTAAGACATCTGTTTCCTAACAAAACATCAGCTCTGCTCAGGTTGACCCTTTACAATGATCCGTGCAGGAGATTCAGCGCCAGAGTGAAATGCTGTAATACCTATGGAGGAAAAAAACCCCAATATGAAATGCAACAGACAAGTCTTTATTGACATGCAGAACATGCACCACACTGTAAAGCAAAATCATCATCGTAAGCAATCAGCAAGGGATTGCTTTTTAAGAATAAATGCCCTCAGGCTATTCTGTGGTTGAATGTGATCCACCTGTAAAAGCAATTTCACTGTGCAATCTCATTTAAGACCGAAAGGCATGGAATAGGTGTCTGCATAGTTTCATTAACTTGCATCCTAACATGAAACCACTGTAATAAATAACATGCGTTTTGCAGCTTCTTTTATGAACTAAGCTCCATTTTTTTTTTCTCAGATGGTCTACCAAATTCTACACAAGAGGCAGCTGGAAGGTACAACGGTTTTCTCTTTTTTATATTTAATACCCAAATGTTACCGTTATTATGTAATCTGAATATTTTATGTCTTTTATCGTCTCAGATTTTTATTCTGTTTATTTGTTTTGTTTTTGTGACCATCAAAGCAAAAGAAGCACCTTCAAACTCTTTAAACTAATCTGCAATTCCTATTTAAGTTGGATATTTTTTCCCCTTTCCTGAAACCAGTATCACCAGTAGCATCATTTTAACACTAGATTTTAATCCTGTATAAAAGATCATTTCCCAGCATGTGCGTTTGTGTGTCTCAGTTCGACTCGCGATTCCTCGCCCTCCAGTGACGTTGCTGATGATTCTTCTCTACCCAATGGCCATGCTGTGGGCAGTACAAGGTCTCCCTCAACTTCCACAGGAGCTCTGAGACCTCCAAGGCCCCCCAGACCCCAGAGACCACCTCCTCCCTCCCCCCAGAGACCAAACTCCGCTACAAGTACCTCTTTCACTTTATTATTATAGTTTCAGAAGTGTGATTAATTGATCAAACCTGAGAATGCACTGCAGGATACACTGAAACTCATTTGTAGTAGCATTTTTTGGGGGGTTTTTTCCCCCCAGTGAACGTATTAAAATATGGGAAAATGTTGGTTCTTGATTTATACTGAATAAGTAGATTATAAAAAAATATATATCTGTAATGGATTGTGATAAATATTTTTGGACTCATCATTCAACAACCCTCCATCTATTCAGCCTCCTCTACTGGCTCTTCACCCACCCATGGCAGTAGTGTTCCAAGTCCAGGCTCATCCCCACGTTTACATGTGAATGGAGAGGCAGCAATCCCAGGTTCTAACTCCGGGTCAGGGCCAGCTCTGAGAGTGAGCCCCACTCCCCGCAGAGTGTCCCCCATAAACAACGGCCCACTTCCTCCTGGGTGTGTGTTTCTCTCTCTCTCACTCTCTCTCTCTCTCTCTCTCTCTCTCTCTCTATGGAGAAATCATTATCAGATTCTAAGCTATTCCTGACTCTTTCACACTCTGAATTAAGCACTAAGAAAAGAAACTCTCTGGCATTATAACCCAACAGTGAACAATATTTTTTTTATAATTGGTAGACTTGATGTACATTTTCTGAATTCTTTTCCTCGTGTGTGTGTGTGTGTGTGTGTGTGTGTTTTTGCATATTGTAGCTGGGAGCAGAGAGTGGATCAGAATGGTCGTATCTACTTTGTGGATCACATTGAGAAAAAGACCACCTGGGAGAGGCCTGAACCTTTGCCTCCTGGGTACTGTAGTCGAGTCCATTGATAGTCCATTAACTAACAGCAAAGCTTAATAAAAAGAATGAAACAAGAAAAATCTAAATATGTATTTAGCATGTCTACTTGGAGTGCACTGAACGAATGGTTATTAAAATATTTTTGTCTCGCTTAGCTGGGAGCGTCGTGTGGACCCGATGAGCCGAGTGTATTATGTGGATCACCTAAGCCGGAGCACCACATGGCAGCGGCCCACCGCAGAGTCTGTGAGGAATTATGAGGAGTGGCAGAGCCAACAGAGCCAGTTACAGGGAGCCATGCAGCAGTTCAACCAGAGATTTATTTTTGGGGTCAGAACACACACACACACGTATCTCTCTCAACCATTTTCTAGCTGTTTTTATTGCTCCAGAAAAAAGTTCATATTTATCTGCCATAATGAAGCGATTAAGTGATTTTCCCCTCCCCCCCTCTGCTTTTTGTACTCTCGCTCTCTCGCATTCTCTATAGCTACAGGATCAACTAGGGCCAGCTCCTAATAAAGAGTTTGATCCACTGGGTCCTTTACCACAGGGATGGGGTGAGACAGTCACGAACACATTCCCAACCCATTAGCTTATCTTTTCCATCAATCTCGCATCACAAAACTGTTTCATTCTGTGAAGAATTGAATCTTGAAGTATGAAATTCTAAGTCCTAAATAATCTGGATTTGACCCAGTGTTTTGAGCTTGTGTGTCTACCCTTTCTGCTTACAGAGAAGCGAACTGACACAAACGGGAGAATGTACTTCGTTCATCATCCTACACGGACAACACAGTGGGAGGATCCTCGTACTCAAGGGTAGGAAAGTGCACATCTTTTGAATCAAATGATACTCTTATTCACAATGGTGCTTGAAAGTTTGTGAACCCTTTTGAATTTGCTACATATCTGCATAAATATGACCTAAAACATCATCAGATTTTCACACACAAGTCCTAAAAGTAGACAAAGTGAATCCAATTAAACAAATGAGACAAATTATATACGTGATCATTTATTTATCAAGGAAAATGATCCAATGTTACATATCCGTGAGTGACATAAGTATGTGAACCTCTAGGATTAGCCGTTAATTTGAAGGTGAAATTAGGCAATCAATGGGATGACGATCACGTGTGAACGAGCGCCATGTTTTCTTTTACATTTACATTTACATTTATTCATTTATCAGACGCTTTTATCCAAAGCGACTTACAAATGAGAGCACACTCACACACCAATGGTAGCAGAGCTGCATGCAAGGTGCTAGCTTGCCATCGGGGGCAACTTAGGGTTCAGTGTCTTGCCCAAGGACACTTCGGCATGGAACCACCCGGGCCGGGATTCGAACCACCAACCCCACGATTAGTGGACAAACCGTTCTACCGACTGAGCCACAGCCGCCCTCTTTTAAGAACACGGATCTGTCAAAGTTGGATCATGTTTGTGGAAGTGTTTCATGGCATAAACATGAGATTTTTGAGGACCTCAGAAAAAGAGTCGTTGATGCTCATCAGGCTGGAAAAGGTTACAAAACTATATCTAAAGAAACCAGTCCACAGTTCGACAAATTGCGTACAAATTGAGGAAATTCAACACCATCGTTACCCTCTCAGGGAGTGGGTCGACCATGACACATCAGTCCAAGAGCAAGATGTGTAATAGTACAGCTGTACTGAGGAATGGCCTTCAATTCCTCCAAGACGACATGCAGGACTGATTAACAGTTACCAGAAACATTTAGTTGCAGTTATTGCTGCACAACGAGGTCACACCAGATACTGAAAGCAAAGGTTCACATACTTTTGCCACTCACAGATATGTAATATTAGATCATTGTCCTCAATAAATAAATGACCCAGTATACAATTTTTTTTCCTTATTTGTTTAATTGGGTTCTATTTAGAACTTATGTGAAAATCTGATGGTTTTAGGTCATAGTTATGCAGAAAAGTAGGTTCACAAATGTTCAAGTGCCACTGCATAAAGGTGTCCTCAGGTTAGTCCCATAATCTCAAAGTACTTGAGTTTAAGAAAGAATATAAACATTACAAAAATACCAGCTCTGTTCTAATTTGGTGTGGGTGTGTGGGTGTGGGTGGTTGGTTCAGGTTGTTGAATGAAAAGCCCCTGCCAGAAGGCTGGGAGATGAGGTTCACAGTGGATGGGATTCCGTATTTTGTTGACCACAACAGGAGAACGACCACCTACATCGACCCTCGCACGGGCAAGTCCTCGCTGTGAGCCCTTCAGCATTCTTTTGCATGTGTGCAGCTTAAATTAAGAGCTTATGATGTTTATTATAAAGCTGGCTAAAATATTTGTCAGTATCAGCCTAAAAGATGTTCCTTAAGGCTAATTCAGCTTATTGGAACATAATGGTCAATGCATCTAGTCAGTTCTAACTTTTATTTGTGTGTGTGTGTTTATGCTACACAGTGAGAATGGCCCTCAGATTACATATGTGCGTGACTTTAAAGCCAAAGTGCACTATTTCCGCTTCTGGTGTCAGGTAGGTTCTAAATCTGCAATGCGTTATTTAGTGATTGACTTGTACACAAGCAGATTGTACATGTAATTTATTATGACAGATTCTTTCTTGTAACTTGAATCATATATTTTTGTTTGCTCACTATAGCAACTGGCAAGGCCTCAGCACATCAAAATCCACGTCAGTCGCAAGACACTGTTTGAGGATTCCTTTCAGCAGGTCAGCATGGACACCTTTGTGCGGTTGATGTGCTTAATCAGTTGCTTTAGAATTCCTTATTTACAGCTGCTAATTATGAGTAATAATTCAGAGTCCAAACATTTATTTCATAGATCATGAGCTTCCACCCACAAGACCTGAGGCGAAGACTATGGATCATTTTTCCAGGAGAGGAGGGATTGGACTATGGGGGAGTAGCTAGGTGTGTGTATATTACTCGGCTACATAACGTCTTGAACCAGTAAGCTGTTTGTTAGAGTTCAGGAGGGTGCATTTCTAGAGGTGTAGCTACTTATTTTGCTTCATGTATGTGTGTTCATTGCCATATCTTCATAATAGTAGAACAGCTGTGTACCCAACTACTGAAATGCACTAAATTCAAGAGGTGGTGGTTAAAAATGTAACCCGATAATTTCCCTGTATGTTATGCCATGCAAATTCGGTTCAAACTGAAGCGCCATTTTCTTGCTTAGTATGGTCATAACTAAACTCTTTGTTTCTACAGCCTACTTTAGGTGTGAGTTACAGTTATACAGGGCTCCAATTGGTGACTAAAATGGTCGCTAATGCGACTAACTTTTTCATTTTGCGACCATAATTTTTCTCCCAGTCACCAGAAGGTACCTTTACTGACAAACAAAATTTAAAAACAAATTAAATAGAAATGACCATACGTCTTACGTTGTTTTAGTTGTGTTCATCTCCTCTTGCGCCTGTGTCTACCTTCACTATCCTCCTGTATGGTTTCCAATAAATAAACTCTGCACTCTTGTCCTGCAGTGGTTGAAGCGTCGGCTGTATAGATGAACAGAAACAGGTTTAACGTCACGTTTATCGGGTTAAAAAGTTTGAAGTGTTAACTTTATTTTATACGTTATATGTAGGTTAGCTAACTGCATAGTTAACTAACGTTAGCCAGATGAGAAGAAAACGAAATGCGCAAATGAAAAATATCACTCATTCCTTGCCCGTCCAAACCCCGCCTCCTCTACATCAGATGGCGACGATGTTGAGACCAACTCGACCAGTGAATGTTCTCAAGTGACATTTGAGTCATCCCAGCCTGTTTCAATCAGAGTGCAATCGTTTACAGATGATGACAGCCAAGTGTAGCAAGTCGAGTCGTCTTCTCCCGTCCTTGCAGCTCTCATCCCGACAAGACCGTTTAAATCAGCTTGGCTACGTTATGCCAATGGGAAAATGTACTGCACCTTTTGTGCTAAAGCAGCACAAGATATTGCTGGTAAAACAGAGTTCATTACCAGTTTGAGTCATTTTAAAAAAAGAAACCATGAAGAAGCGTGGTGACAGTAAAAAAAAAAAACATAAGAACGCCAGGGATTGTGTCATAGCTAGGTCTGGCCCTCGTGCCACCCCAATCGTGTAGCAGTGCAACGTGCTAGTGATAAAGTCGCAGAAAAAGATAATTGAAAATAAAATTCAATGCAGCCTACATGACTGCCTGAAATAAGCAGGAAACAACTAATTGTACATTGTTCAATAAAAAAGAAACAAATAACTGGACATTTAAGTACGGTATTTTCCGCACTATAAGGCGCACCTAAAAGCCTTAAATTTTCTCAAAAATCGAACATTGCACATATCATGTATGTAAAGAATACACTGTAAACTATGGGAGGCAGAGTAAACAAAGGCAGACAATACAGAGTGGAAAGAAAAGGCAGTGTGAGGTAGCCGTTTAACAATTATATCATCATATGTCATATGACATCACTATATTTTGGTTCCTGAAAATTTGATTTGGTGCCTAAATATTTTGGGTTTAGGAGCCAATGGCTCCTAGATATATTATATTATATTTTTGCCTGGAGCCCTGTAATAGCTGGATCATGCATGTCACACACATTAAATTAGGCCATTGATTGGCAAAATAAAAAATAAACAATATTGGCCAGCTGTAGTAAGAATAATTGTCTGTCTGTCATTACAGGGAATGGTTTTTCCTGTTGTCTCATGAAGTTTTGAACCCCATGTACTGTCTTTTTGAATATGCGGGTAAAGACAACTACTGTCTGCAGATCAACCCTGCCTCGTCCATCAACCCAGATCACCTGAAATATTTCAAGTTCATTGGAAGATTTATTGCCATGGTACACGCACATTTTCACTTTATTCCATAAATGATCACCTAGTAAAGCAGTAACCAAAGACTGCTGTTCAGCAGGAGGGACCAATTTTGTCTCAATTCCTCCAACTGATGTAAAGCATATATTTATGTATACTGTATAAGGCATGTTCGAGTGGAAGTGCAAACAGTTGTGATTTTGGCTGAAATGGCTGAGATCAGTATAGTCAGATAGGAATCTAATTTATGTGTGCTTGAATGCTATTTGTCTGTTAACCCTTCAGTTGAGTAATGGATGTGTCCCTCTGCATCTGAATTGTTTGTTTTAATTGTCTGTTTTGCCCTAGGCTCTGTTTCATGGGAAATTCATCGACACCGGCTTCTCTCTGCCCTTCTATAAGCGGATCTTGAACAAGCCTCTGGCTCTGAAGGACCTGGAATCCATTGACCCCGAGTTCTACAACTCCCTAATCTGGATCAAGTCAGTGAAATTATGCTGCTGTCTATAATAATAATCATATTGATCACAACAGAGCAGTTTCTGTCAAGAACTGCCATCTGATGAGCAATTAAATAATATTAATATAACAGATTTGTAATTTTCAGGATAAGATCATTGCGCATTATTGTGGGTTGGAGATGTCATGTCCATTATCGTTGTCACAGAAATATGAAGACATTATTTTATGACCGAGAATAACTTGGAAGATTGTTGGCTGGTGATGTGTTTTTCTGATGCTCGTGTTACTGAATAATGTTTGCATTGGCATTTACACACAGGGAGAATAACTTGGAAGAGTGTGGGCTGGAAATGTATTTCTCTGTGGATAAGGAGATCTTGGGTGAGATCACTACTCATGAGCTGAAGCCAGATGGAGGAAACCTTCTTGTAACTGAGGACAATAAGGAAGAGTATATCAGGTATTAGCACTGCAAGACCTATTGTACTGCTCCTGAGTAGATCCGCAAGCCAGACGTCTAGAAAGTCTGGTACATTTTGTCAGTAAACATGGGCTGCCTCATTTCACAGCAAGAGGCAATTTGGCCAACCGTAGTCCTTTTCCCAAACAGGCAAGAATAACATGTCAACACGTGCGTCACACAAAACTCGTGCAATATTCTGAATGCTCATTGTGTCTAAGTGCTCGAAAGATTCCTGCTGCAAAAAAAACATAGAACATTTGTTGGTGTTTCCAGAAAATTGTACAAAATATACCAGGGATATGATACAGTTGTGCCCTAAAGTTTGTGTACCCCTTGCAGAATCTGCTATATCTGAATACTGTTAACAAAATAAGATTGATCATAAAAATCCCATGTTGGTTTTTTTTTTTTACTTTATTTTATTTCGTTCTGTCCTGAATAAGCTATTTCACATAACAGATGTTTACATAAATTCCACAAGACAAGATAATAGCTGAATTTTTAAAAATTACCCAGTTCAAAAGTTTACACACCCTTGATTTTGAATAGTGTGTGTCATTACCTGGATGATCCGCGACCAATTTTTTTTTGTTTTGTGATAGTTGTTCATGACTCCCTTGTTTGTCCTGACCAGGTAAACTGCCCACTGTTCTTCAGAAAAATCTGCACATTCTTTGCTTCTCCAGCATCTTCTGCATATTTGACCCCGTTCCAACAGCGGCTATATGATGTTAAGATCTATCTTTTCACACTGAGGACAACTTAGGGACTCGTACACAACTATATACATAAGGTGCATATGATGCTCAAGAAGATACCATTAAGAGCCAGGTGGATGTAAACATTTGAACAGGATGATCATTGTAAATTGTTATTTTGTTTAAAGGTCTTTTTTTTTTCTTCTATGTAGTACTGCCCTTCAGAAGCTAAATAAGATAATTAAATGTCTCCCAGAAGACATAATACTAACAATTTAAAACATAAAAACATTCAACAACTGAGACATAAACTGAACAAGTTTCACAGACATTTGACGAACAGAAATGAAATCCCTGAACAAAGGGGGGAAGGGTTCAATATCAAAAGGAACAGTCAGTATCTGGTGGCCTCTAGCTGCTTGAAGTACTACAGTGCATCTCATCCTCATGGACTGCACCAGATGTGTCAGTTCTTGCTGTGAGATGTTACCCCACTCTTCCACAAAGGCTTTTGAAAGTTCTCGATCACGTCTGGGGGTGACACATCATTACATGTGGTTTGCCACTGCAAGGACGATCAGCTGTCCTTCCTGTCTCCCTGTAGAATTGACTTAGGTGTCTTACAGTAAAGACATTGTAGTTTATTGCTCTGGACACATCTGCAGTCCCCATGCCTCCCTGCAGCAGGTCTATAGTATAGCATGTTCACGCAGGTGAGCAGAAACCCTAGGCAGCTTTCTTCTGGTGTTTTTCAGAGTCAGTATAAAGGTCTCTTTAGTGTCCTAAGTTATTGTAACTGTGACCTTAATTGCCTACCGCTTGTAAACTAAAGGACTGTGCCACAGGTGCATGTGCACTTATTGTTTATGCTTCATTGAATAAGCATGAAAAACATTTTATAAACCCTTTCCAATAAAGATCTGTAAAGCTTATTTGGATTTTACAAAATTATCTTTAAAATACAGACCTAGTGCTCTCCACTAATATTGGCACCCTTGGTAAATATGAGCAAAGGAGGAAAAATTGTCTTTATTGTTTAACCTTTTGATCTTTTGTTAAAAAAAAACACCACCACAAAAATACTCAGCTCTCATGGATATCAAACAATTGTAAACAAAACACAGGTTTATCCAGAAATATTATATCTTTGTTAAATATTGGTGTGCAACAATTCATGAATTCATATGCGGAAAAATATATTTAATGTGTTTCCCCATTGATATTTTAAGAAAATAGCACAAGCATTGAAAATGCCCATTTCCACCGTTAGGGCAATAATTCACAAGTTCTTATCAACTGGACATGTTCTGAATCAACCTGGAAGAGGATTTGTGTCTATATTGTCTCACCGCACTGTGAGGAGGATGGTTCAAGTCGCAAAACAAATCTCCAGGGATCACAGAGGGAGAATTGCAGAAGTTGGTTGGGTCTTGGGGTCAAAAAGTCTCCAAAACCACAATACGAAGTCACTGACATGACCACAAGACTGCCTCTGCCAGAATGCTTAAAATGGGCTGTGGTTGGATCTTCCAGCAGCACAATGATCCAAAATGGTTTACTGACCACAAAATCAAGATCCTGCCATGACCATTCCAGTCCCCTGACTTGAAACTCATAGGAAACCTGTGGGGTGAACTGAAGGAGAGTCCACCAGCCTGGAAATTTGAAGGATCTGGAGAGATTGTGTATGGAGGAATGGTCTCAGATCCCTTGCTATGTATTCTCCAACCTCATCAGGCATTACAGGAGAAGACTCAGAGCTGTTATCTTGGCAAAGGCAGGTAGTACAGAGTGTTGACTAAAAGGGTGCCAATAATTGTTGCACACACATATTTACAGGCAGCCTATAAGTTTGAAGAGAAGCAGACAGCCAAAACCATTATATATCAGTATTGTCAGTTTTTAAGGTGTCTCTCAAATTATGTGGTTGTTGTAGGCTTTGAAAAGTGTTAAAATAATATAAACTGCACCTTTACATCTTGTAAAATATCTGCATTACTAATAGTTTCTTATATAACTGAGAATACTAAAAAATTTTGTTTTTTTGTCAGACTGGTAGCAGAGTGGAGGTTATCCAGGGGGGTTGAGGAGCAGACTCAAGCTTTCTTAGAAGGTTTTAATGAAGTCTTGCCTCAGCAGTACCTGCAGTACTTCGATGCCAAAGAGCTGGAGGTACAAACTATTACGGCCATAGAAGAATTATTATTTCTCCTCTAACTCCACTTCTCATTGAAAGGTTTATCATGAAACCACATATCATATTATATACCCATGTGTCCTTAGGTGATGCTGTGTGGAATGCAGGAGATTGATCTTTCAGATTGGCAGAGGAACACAATCTACAGACATTATGCTCGTAGCAGCAAGCAGATCGTCTGGTTCTGGCAGGTAAGTCGAGCTTCTTTTTCACAAACACTCACAGCACTTTGCGTGATGAGCTCAGTGCTTGATAGAAAACTGCCCCCAGTCTCAGTCTTTCACTCTCCATTTGTAGCTTATGAAAGAAATGGACAACGAGAAGAGGATGCGGTTGCTACAGTTTGTGACCGGGACTTGCAGGCTTCCTGTTGGGGGGTTTACTGATCTCATGGGTAAGTGTGCAATGAGCTGCTCCTGCATGCATCATGTGTATAAAGCTGTAACCGGTCTATATACAGTGCCCTCCACTAATATTGGCATCCTTGGTAAATATGAGCAAGAAGGCTTATAAACATTTGTTTGCCTTTTGCACAACTGTTTAAAATATTCACAAAAAATACTCTGCTCTCATGGATATCAAGCAATTGCAAACAAAACACAGGTTTATCATATATATATATATATATATATATATATGTGTGTGTGTGTGTGTGTGTGTATAGTGCCACAATTATTGGCACCCTTTTAGTCAATATTTTGTGCTACCTCCCTTTGCCAAGATAACAGCCCTGAGTCTTCTCCTATTATGCCTGATGAGAAGGGCAAGGGATCTGAGACTGTTCCTCCATACAGAATCTCTCCAGATCCTTCAAATTTTGAGGTCCATGCTAATGGACTCTCCAGTTCATCCACAGGTTTTCTATGGGTTTCAAGTCAGGGGACTGGGATGGCGATGACAGGACCTTGAGTCAGTAACCCATTTTTGTGTTGATTTTGGATCATTGTCCTGCTGGAGGATCCGACCATGGCACATTTTTAAGATTTCTGGCAGAGGCAGTCAGGTTTTAATTTATTTTCTGTTTATATTTGATAGTTTATGATGCCATGTATCCTAAAAAATGTCCAGGTCCTCTGGCAGGAAAACAGCCCAAAACATTAAAGAGCCACTACCATATTTAACTGTGGGCTTGAGGTACTTTTCCATATGGCTACCTCTCTGTGTGCACCAAAACCATCTCGTGTTTATTACCAAAAAACTCTATTTTGGTTTCATCTGACCATAGAACCCGATCCCATTTGAAGATCCAGTAGTGTCTGGCAAACTGAAGACGCTCGAGTTTGTTTTTGGATGAGAGTAGAGGCTTTTTTTTAAAACCTTTTCAAACAACTTGTGGTGATGAAGGTGACTTCGGATTGTAGTTTTGGAAATTTTCTGACCCCAAGACACAACTAACTTCTGCAATTCTACAGCTGTGATACTGTGGACAACCCGCTCTACCACCTGATCAACAGCCGCACAATATTTACGAAGGGTGCCAATATTAGTGGGGGACACTGTGTTTCTAATCATGATTAAGGTTCCCTATGAAGTGAAATATAAATGCTATTTTCTTCAATAGGGAGCAATGGGCCACAGAAGTTCTGCATCGAGAAAGTGGGAAAGGAGAACTGGCTTCCCAGGAGCCACACATGGTGAGTTTACTACAGAGCAGGTGGTGAGATTTGAAACATCTGGGCTGGTCTCTGAAATATTGTCACCTTCACTTTTTCATGTCTCTTTTCCTAACAGTGTCTAATGCTGTGACTCGAAGACAGTATTTATTTGTCCACAATAAAAGTCATAATAGCTTATACTTTTGTTTGTTTGTTCATTTTCCTCATCATTTAATGACACTGAAATGTACTGGGCAAAGGTAGCTCAGTGATTAACATATTGGCCCACTGGGCAACCAGTCGGAAGGTCATGAGTTCAAATCCCAGGTGCTATTGATGTGCCATTGATGGGCCCTTGAGCAAGGCCTGTATCCCTCAACTGCTCAGTTGTTTCAGCTCTAAGTCGCTTTGGATATAAATGTCAGCCAAATGAGGTAAATGTAAAACTAGGTACCATTTGTCAATAAGGTTATTTTGTTTTTGCCATTACAGTTTCAACCGTTTGGATCTGCCTCCATATAAGAGCTATGAGCAACTCAAAGAAAAGTTGATGTTTGCCATCGAGGAGACAGAAGGCTTTGGCCAAGAATGATGCGTACATCCGTACCCCTGCATGTCTTTTGCACGTCTCCATAGCAGCAGTTTACCATTCAGACTTATCTGAGAGAATGCTGCTGAAGGAATGAAGGAGAGAGATGACATGAGAAAATAAAAATTCTTGAGAGCACCATTCCTTCATCACATCACCTAGACTCATGTTTCCCCTCTGATTTCAGATGCATTGTTTGAAATTTCACATTTTTTGTGGTAATGCTGCCTATGTTAGATATCTATACACCAGTATGCCTGGGCTTAAATAAACTAAACTCCACTTAAGACACACACGCTATCCAGGCTATGCACCCTAGTTGGCTGGATTCACGATTAGTATTTTGCAAGACTTTTCCAGATTTGTTTTGTTTGTTTGTCTGTTAGATTTTTAACCTTATACAAGCCTCGTTTACAGTTGGGCATTTATTTTTCTGGCAGCACTTACAGTAGCTCGACTGTATGCATGAATATTACATTTAATTTAACAGGCTCTCGATCATTTAGGTAGCTGTCTGTCTGCTGAGTTTTAGAATTCCGATCAGAAGGTTTTCACACTGATAAAGCACTTTGAGATGTGAGCTCCATGGCTAAGAAATTTGCCTGAGGTTATGAGAGTCGATAAGCATATAAGGCGTCGGCTTAGTAATTAAATCTCTTACGAAAACCTGGAGCAAATCTAGTTTTAATCTCCAGCTGACTGGAACCAACTTTCCCATTTTAGTAATGGGTGCATGCTTTTAGTGCAAGTTAAGCCATCTGTTTTTAGTGAAGCAAATTACCCGAACGTGTTAAAGGAGTTTGAGTGTAATGGTCTTTGTATCTGAAATAATATACAAATCCAACATTCTATTTTCTGAGAATTTTTCAAAATGGCCAAGATAGAAGATGAACGCATATTTTAATACTTGGACATACATGTCATTAGGGTAAAATGAGTTCTAATTCTGGTTGATGCTATTATGCTTTGATCTTGTAAATAAAATTTATTTTATAAAAACGAGTTAAGGTGCACCTTAAAGTTCCATTTTAACAAGGTTTTTTTTTCCACTTATGAAGCCCCTGAAATGTTCAGAAGTGAGACGATCTTTCATTCGAGTCTGACCATGCACTTGTCACTTTCCAGGTTTCTGAGCAGGTTTAGATTTCTCCAGAACTGTCCTGAAAAGCTCTATCCCTTTAAAGACCCTGCCATGCTTTAATGTAGAAATCAGATGTTGAATACCATCATCGATAATGATTTGCTAGGGCATTTCAGGTCTTCTACTGCTAAAAGGTGCTTCATTTGAATTACTGGTGTTTTCTTTTTAAAGACATTATTAATCGGGTGTTTGCTTTAAGAATTCGAATTATCTGGAGAAATGCAATGTTGTGTATTTAAATATGATAATATACCATTCAAAACCAAATTCTAGCCATATAGTTTGAAAGACCATAGTGGAGGTATCTGCTTTCACTGTAGGGTCTGATTTACATCTGTGTTTGAGGAAAAAAGCAACATCACATCATTACGTTTCTTAATAGTAAGGTTAGTATAGCACTAGCTCGAAACCCAAATAGAGATAATGCAACGAAGAGTACAACTCCCCGTCTCGAAACTGTGAGCCTGTGTAATTAATGTGGGAGTCATAGTACTTATTTTCTTAATTAGTTTTGTTTATAAAACTAATGGATATGCCTGACTTATTGGCATTATTTATTCATGTCTCAGCAAAGTAATAGAATACGTAGATTTTCCTTGGCTAATTACTGGATTAACCTGCCTGATGTTGAAATTATGCAAAACTTAAATATCATGTTGTGATGTACAGTGAGATGGATTCCAATGCTGAACATTAAATGAATGACGTTGTCTTTATTTCTTTGGAATCAACTGTTTATTTTGTAAAAGTACCTTTTTCAAAGAGCTACAATTGTACGCCATGGTTTTGGGAGTATGGTTTAAATTTTACAGGAAGCACGATGTGCAACAAACTTGACAATGTACTGTTTAACTTAAGTGGATCTTAAGTCCCTGTAGCCAACACGAATCCACACATCAATAATGAGCTCATCTACTGTGTTGTGATTATTGATTGATAATGCAGCTCTAAACGCTCCAAGATGATTCGTCATCAAATTGAGGTCAATATTATGTTGTTCAGGTCTCGATCACCATCCCTCCCCCACCCCCCAGTTCATATCATCATGTCTTAAAAGCCATTTGTAGGTAAGCAGAAAGCGTCAGACTGTTTCATCTCTTTATTTTCTTATCTAACAAAGACGTTGTAAATCTTGTAACATTTTGCTTATCTTTTAATAAGTGGCGTTTAATGTTATTTTAAACGAATTTTATTTTTCTTATGTGGATGTGTACAGTTGGTTGATTCTTGTCAAAATATTCTGAACTGAAGAAATAAATATATAATGCATTACTTGTCCTGCTCATGGTTCACTTTGTAATACTGTAAAAAAAAAAAAAAAAAAAATTGCCGGTTTAAACAGAACTAGAAATTCATCTGACAAAACCAGTTCCCCGGCCTCAGCTGGGTTACTAAAGCTACAGGGTGCACATGAGGCCATTTGAGTGTTCAGGGTATTTTAACTTGGGGTACTTCGTAATTAGTCATTTGCATACAAATCAAGAGTGGTGTTTTCAGGATATGATGTGGGGTCTTAAGCCCTTATGAGTTTGTTAGTGTTGAATACTAGCTGTACTGTTGGAGGTGTTGCCTAAGAGTATACAAAATGTTCAGTAGTTTCAGCTGTTCTAGTAATATGCACAGGTTTTTGATTATTATAAGGGATATCAAAGTGTGAACTGAGTGATTGAATATGCAGTAAAACTGGGAATTACTGTCAATACATACTAATGTGTCATCCGGGTAGCCAAATGTTATGCATTTTATGCTTAATTTGTTTTTTTTTGTTTGTTTGTTTTTTAAATCACACCTGCTTTATCCCACAAAATAATTCTAAGCTGCTGACCTTAGTGTGTTCTTACGAGGTATGTACAACACTACTTCATTCGACCTGCAGTGTGTGTAAGAAAGCTGAAGAGAGAGAATGGGAGAGGGAGGGATACAGAAAACAGGTGGGAGCTCAGGACGAAAAAAAATTGTGCCTCTGAGCCCTTATCACGATTCAAAAGCATCTGAGGTCTTGAGGAATCATGGCTTGGAAGGAAAACAGGAAGGAGCTTGCTTCTCAATGGTACACATTAAACCGAAAAATAAAAACAAGTCATTTGTCTTCATGAACATGTCTTGAACATGTTTACCTCTGAGGCATATTCAGCCTGAGTCTGACTGGGTTTCTTGTGAGTGCTGTCACATACTGTAGTTAAACACGCAGATCTGTGAAGAGGCTGCTAGAATGGTCCAGATTTAAACTAACATTCCAACTATGGAATGACAATCGTGGAAAAGTTCATTTTGTTCAAAAAGTGGAACTTTCATATATTTCATAGTCTACATTCATTGCACATAAAGTGAAATATTTCAAGCCTTTTTTTGTTTTAATCTTGATGATTATGTCTTACAGCTACTAGAAATCAAAAATCCAGTATTTCAAAATATTAGAATAAAAAATGTATAATACAGAAACGTCACAGTGGTGCATTCCAAGTGTCAAGACACTCCTGAACCAGAGACAATGTCAGAAGCATCTTACTTAGGTTTCTTTATTAACATTTTCCAACTCAAGCATATACAGCAAATAAACAAAACAAAACAACCCCCCCACCCCCCCAGTGCCAGACTGTTGAATTAATTCAAGTTATAAATGTTAT
>JAFFST010054015.1:189418-202169 GCA_022414735.1 Noturus placidus
GAACCCCATAGAAAACCTGTAGGGTGAACTGAAGAGGAGAGTCCACCAGCGTGGACCTCGAAATGTGAACGATCTGGAGAGGTTCTGTATGGAGGAACTGTTAGAATAAATGTTAGAATAAATGCTTATAATCTTGCTTAGGCTAGAAGTTATCTCTTGTAATATGTTTAGAACATATGGTACAAAAGTACGCACGAGCCAAACTGCCAAGGCTGTTTTCAATAGATAAAACTAGAACTAGATGTTTGTTATTGCTTCTCTGCTGACGTTATGACTTGCTATGTGTGTGTGTAATCAACCGGTACCAGTATGTTTCACCCCTCCTCTTGGTTACCGGAACTGAAATTATCTGAAGTTATCTGAAATCAATAAAAAGTGAGGCAGAGCAGAGACCGGGCAGAGTTTGCCGGAGATTGTAACTGACCCGGTCTCTGGTCACTCTCCTCGCGAGTAAAACGTTAAAGGAGTGTCTGTCTCGGTCTTTCCGTGTGTAAATATTCTTTATGCTGCAGGATTTTAAACCTGACACAGACACAGAACATACATAATACAAATTACAAAGCCAGACCAGCAGAGAAAAGAAGAGAGCAAAAGAGACAAAATCATAGACAATTAACACGTAATACTGTCAGCATCTACGTTCCTAACAAAGAACAAAAAAGGTTGCCAGATTTTGTAAAATTTCAAACAGTGCAATAAGAGGAGTCGGCTGTACTACACTTCACAATATCCTACTAAAAGTATCAAATATAGATTGCCAGAATGTGTACAGCTTCGGACAAGTCAGAACATATGCAGCAGAGTGGCTGGGGCCTGTCTGCATCGATCACATGTAGGGTCAATTCCGGAAACAATCTTTGAGAGTCTAGTTTTGGACCAATGCAGACGGTGAACAATTTTAAATTGGACAACCGCATGTCTGAGACATATGGAGGAGGAGAAAATCCCCTTGATTACCTTGCACCAATCAGTATCAGAAATTGATTCGCCCAGGTCTGTCTCTCATTTACTCTTGAGGAGAACAAGTGACGACAAATCATGCATGCTGAGTAGATCGTAGATGACCCTTATTATCTGCTTCCTAGCCAGTTTACATTTAAAAACTGCGTTTAATAGAGAATCGGAAGGGCACAAAGGGAAGGTGTCCGAATTTAAGGCCACAAAGTTTCTAAGCTGCAAATATTTATAAAAATGTGATCTGGGAATGTCATATTTCTGCGTTAGCTGCTCAAACGAGCCAAAGCGCCCTCAAAATACAGATCAGAGAGTGAGACAGCCCCCTTATTAGACCAAGTAACAAAAGACTTATCCATCAAAGATGGGATAAACAGATGATTGTTTGCAATTGGCCCCATGAGTGACAAGCCCCCAAGAGAGAAAGATCTTCTAAACTGATTCCAAATTTTGATTGAGTGTATAACAACCGGATTAGAGGTAAAGCTAGACAGAGGTTGTGCGAATGGTAACTTAGCACACAGTAGGGCCGCCGGGGAGGTGGACACAATGGACCAAAGTCCTCTTTTCAGATTAAAGTACAATTTGTGCTTCATTTGGACATCAAGGTCCCAGAGCCTGGAAGAAGAGTGAAGAGGCAAGAATCCAAGTTACTTGAAGTTGAAGTTACAGTGATATCTAATAATCAGATGAATCATTTATATTTGTGCCCATTTACTATATAATAGTAAGCACTGCTTTTAATAACAGGGTCACAATTACACATATTTAAAAACAAAGCAAAACCAAGAAAGAGTTATTCAAAAATTAAATGCTGAAAATTAGGCAGAATTATACCCAGGATGGGATGCAAATTCACACAAATGGACCAAGGGGCGGTTTAGCATGAACAATCCACTCACTGATATGTTTTTGGCAGGTAGGAGGAAACCAGAGAACCTGGAGAAATACAGAATTGATTTCAATATTCTATCGTTTGTTTTTAAGGCCTTGCATGGACTCACCCCCTATATATATTTCAGATTTCCTCTGCTTTTGCTCTTCCCAACGATCTCTCAGAACCTCTTCTCAGTTGTTACCACCCATTCCAAGGTCACGATAAAAAAGCAAAGGCGATAGAGCCGTTTCTGTAAGGGCACCAAGGCTTTGGAATCGCTTGCCCCTCTCTATCAGAACCTCCCCTAGAATAAATTCATTGAAATCATCCCTTAAAACTTGTTTTTTTTCTCTCAGGCTTATTTATAATCTGCCTTGTTTGGTTTTTTTTTTTTTTTTCTTATAACAATTTTAATTGATTCTCATACACTTTTCAGAGTACAACAAGGTATATCAATACAGAATCAACATTTTTTTTTACCCTGATAACAATTTACATATGATCAATTTACTTATAATTCATGTACATTCATTTTCATAAATCCATACAGAATCAAACTTTTAACCCCAGTAACATAGCTCCCACAATGCCTTGTTTGTTTTTGCCACTGTCTATCGGTCTCAGTCATATCTGTTTAGTTTTCTTATAGTAATTATTTGTTTATATCCATCCATGTAAGGTTATCAAATCGTATCATTTAAAAATGAGAACACTTCTACAACGTTTGAAGCTGAGCAGCGAGAAAATGTTCTGCTATTGAGTAAGTTACGCCACTTTAAATTCAGGTCTTCCTGTGAGTTGATTTTATCGTCAGGAACTCGTGAGAATTTCATGTTTCCGGGGGAACACTTCTCATGACGGACCCATTTCCGTTCATCGTCAGGAACTCGTGAGAATTTCATGGTTCCGGGGGAACACTTCTCATGACGGACCCATTTCCGTTCAGCCACCAATAAAGAAAGGACTCAGCGGCGCCAACCTTTTGGTATCGCGGGTCAATTTTTGAAAGTTGTTCGGCACAATCCGATTTAAATCGGAGCCATCTCAACAGCAAACATGGTAAGACTTCATTAATTTACTTGGTTATTTGTCTGTCTTTCCGTTTTTGTAATATTTCCTGCGATAACGAAATATATCTATATATATATTTTATTCTAGTCAGGCTACTACGATTGTCTTACGTTGTGTTCTCCTAAAGCGGCTAGCTCTTCTGAGTTACAAGACATTTGAATGCTCGCTATGGCTAAGCTAAATAAATAATTAATACTGCACAAAGTATAATTTTTTTTTTTTTAATTTTTGCGACTTTTAAATCTACAGCACTTAAATGCGTGATGTTAAAATGTTATATTGCACAATGAATTTGGACGCTAGCTAGTACCGAGACGTAGTTTACAGAGTTGCCATCTTGGCTAGCTGGTTAGCCGGTTAGTGTGGAAAGGGTCTGGCGTTGCTTACTTCACATAGACCCTTTCTCCAAATGGCGTCTAAAATGAAAAGGAAAGCTTGTTTGCTCACACACACACACACACACACACACACAGTGAAAATGGCTAGAGCTAAGGGCTAACCTTTTGCATGGGACGCTGTTTACACTAAGCTAATATTTTGGTTATAATTAATAATAATTATCAATTTGTATAGCGCTTTTTACAATGCACATTGTCTCAAAGCAGCTTTACAGAAATATAATTTTACATTTACAAGCGACTTACTAATGAGACACACTCACACACCAATGGTAGCAGAGCTGCATGCAAGGTGCTAGCTTGCCATCGGGGGCAACTTAGGGTTCAGTGTCTTGCCCAAGGACACTTCGGCATGGGATCACCCGGGCCGGGATTCGAACCACCAACCCCACGATTAGTGGATTAGTGGACAACCCGCTCTACCGACTGAGCCACAGCCGCCCCTTATACAGTTATGAACTGTACACATGTATGTAACAAGCAGGTTAGGTTTACAGTCAGACTTACTTGATCAATACTGATTAGATTTCTAACTGAGTGCTGTATTGTGTGTTTTCCAGACGGTCGGAAAGAGCAGTAAGATGCTTCAGCACATTGACTACAGGATGCGCTGTATACTGCAGGACGGGAGGATATTCATCGGGACGTTTAAAGCTTTCGACAAGCACATGAACCTCATCCTGTGTGACTGCGACGAGTTCAGAAAGATCAAGTGAGATGCTGGAATGATACAAACGTGTGCTCTCTTTACACAAACTTTAGATTGTCATGGAACCAACATTTCTGTAGTCGGTAACCGTACCAGTAAAATTCCACAGTACTTGGTACCAAAGCGAAACACAAACATACCAATTGAACACGGTTTTATGCAGTTAAATATCAGTAGAAAACTTTTTTTAATGAATACTATTCTCTTCAAGCGTGTCGTTATTAAAGCTGCTAGAAGTTATCCAGCCAAGAGTAGAAATGTTGTTTTTTTTTTTTTTTTTGACTGATTTTAAAATAAACCGAGCTAGACGCACATTATTTTCCAACACAAATTTCAGATATGTAGCTCATCAAAAAGCCTCTTGTGGGTAAAATTTGTGAACCTTTAAATCATTTCCTCCCATTTATTTTACCCCAATAAAAGCATTAAAGGGTTCATAAGGATTCCTGACTGTATTAGCAGTAAACGTGCGAATACTAATTAAGTAAACAAAAATTGATGTTTTTCCTTGCAATTATGCACTCAAATTAAACTATGCTACAACATTCTTAATGCAGCCGTTGTCAATTTTAAACTCCCCTGCTTAAATAAATACCGTGGGTAAGCAGCCGCTCTTCCTGAAAGCGTGGTTAATCTGACCACACCTACGTTTTAGGGGCGTCGCTTTTACACACTTGGTCTGAGAGAAACGCATGTATTTCGCTTGATATCTATCCATCTATCTATGAAAATCTGCTACCGTTAAATGTTTTTCTTTTTAGTACAGACTTGGTACTAAAGTACCGGTACTTTTGACAGCCCTAGTTTGTAGCAGACGTGATTAATCTCCTCCAGTTGGACGAGGCTTTATAAGGCATGGCTCAAACCCAGTTTAACATCACGTGCTTTTCAAGCTCCATACTCATGCACGGGTTTCTGGCGTGACCGTCTTTCTGTATGCTGAAGTCTGATATATCTGACCATTTAAAAAAAAAAAAAAATATTTTATGTATGGAATATATTCCCTACCAGTCAAAGGTTCAGACACACTTGTTTGTTTTTACCCCCTCCACATTTTAGAATACGTTATCAATACTATAAAAAATACACATGGAACTGGGAGTTATGTTGTGATGAAAAAGACTGAATCAAGATCATTTGTTTTAGCGTCTTCAATGTAGACACCCTTTTTGCCTCGAGTTTCCAGAATTGTGTTCTTGACATTTTTCTCAACCAATTTGTTGCTTTTTAAACAGTATTAAAGGAGTTCCCACCTATGCCGGACACTAGTGATGGGAAGTTACTGTCTCGGATCTTTGAATCTTGTTCAGCAAAATAAACACCTGTTTGAGTTATTTTGTTAAATGCAGGAGAATATAATTAAAAATTCTGTGCGTCTGGAAACAAATCAGTCTTTATGAATGTTGCATCACCTACGGACACTTTAATGGCTGCTGTTTGGAATATTTCACTCAGTCATCCATTTAAAAAAAAAACCTTTTTGTAAATAAAATGGTTTTCTAAAGACAAATGAATGTCAACAAAAAATTGCGAACAGATTTAAAAACACCTTCAGATAAAATTTTTCACAATCATGAAAAATGTTTGTCAAGCGTGTACAAACGTTTGACTGGTAGTGTGTATTTAAAAAAAAAATTATGAAATGAGGCAGGATTTAGATTTTCTATTTCTCTATTTATTTATTTTTATCCCAAGACTTTGGAAAAATGACATGCCCCTTTATAAAATATTGTAGAGTTTCCTTTTTTTAAATCTCAACAACACAACACCCTGGTGTTGCTTGTTAACAAGCAACTTAAACCTGTGGCATGCATGGCTCAGCTTGAACCACAATCTTTAATGATGCAAGGAAGACTTGCATAAAAGCTCTTGGGTGGTGGAAAGAACTTGGTTGTTGGCTTCAAATGAAGACCAGGACTTACCTTTTCACTAAACTTTTGAATGAGCTTGCCGTTTTTCTTGCTGTATTAATTCCTATCCAGCACTGTTTGTCGTTTCTGGTCTTTAAGTCACTCTGCTAGGTTTGTGTATGATGGGTCAGTGAAATTATTTTAAAGAAATCCCTTAATTGGAAAAATGTCCGTCTAGACATGATCAAGTGGTGTACAAAAGGTGCTGTGTAGGCCACAGCAGACTGACCCATGGGTATTTACTGAAGGGCAATAAACCACCAAAATGTTAATATTGCCACACTCCCTTGACTGTTAAACATTTTATTGGTCTGTCCTAATTTTTAATGTCATCAGACATCTAGCAAGTCAAAGTTTGAAAGACTTGTGTTCTTGTTTTGTTAAAAAAAACCACATATTTAAATACACTTAGAGTTGGCAAGTTGCACAGAATTGTTTGACTTTTAGCTTGTAAAAAATGATCTATATTTGCCATGAAGCTGGTACAGCAATACATTTCAATAAAACAAGCCTTGCCTTTTACTTTTTCAAAATACCCATTTAAAGTGCATTTTTGTGTGCTGGTTTTTTACCTGAACGATGTCCTTGCTCGAGTGGCTCATAGTTTTAGTTTTCACCACCAGTTGTGTTTACACATGGAACTCTGGGAGTTGATGTGGTGATGTGATTTTTATAGTAGGTTAACACACTGTGAAAAATGGGTTGCTGAATGCTTTAAATGTAGCTGCTGCTCGTTATGTTTCATAGGCCCAAAAATTCCAAGCAGCCAGAGAGGGAAGAGAAGCGCGTGTTGGGTTTGGTGTTGCTCAGAGGAGAGAATCTTGTCTCCATGACTGTTGAAGGACCACCTCCCAAAGATGTAAGTTGGCCAGCTGTCTCGCTGCTTTGGTTTTTTTTTTTTTTATTGTATGCATTCACATTTTCCAAGTATAATCTCTTGTTCCTTTTGTAGACTGGCATTGCCAGAGTGCCCCTGGCTGGGGTGGCAGGTGGCCCAGGGGTGGGCAGAGCAGCAGGCCGAGGTGTACCAGCTGGCGCTCCCATGGCCCAGGCTCCTGCTGGACTCGCTGGACCAGTGAGGGGAGTCGGAGGTCCATCACAACAGGTGAGTAAATACTCCTTCACTGTGTGATTCTAATAGGGGATGTAGTTTCTACACCACACCTGACCATCAGCTTCCTCTTCTTGCTGGGGCAAGGCATGTGTTTTGGGGGCAGGTTTTGCAGGAACACTGTTTGGGTTCTGGGTATGTTAAAATTCATAATTTTAGTTAACAGTTGCCAGGATGTTTTACTACTTACTTATGTTTACTTAAAAATTTTTCTGCCGGATTGGCTTTGCTTGCCGTTATGCAAAGTTTTGGCTCTTGGTGGTGCTTATGACTGTTTGCTTGCACCCTCTTCCAGGTGATGACCCCTCAGGGCAGAGGCACAGTGGCTGCAGCGGCGGCTGGTGCTAGCATCGCCGGTGCACCCACACAGTATCCACCAGGCCGAGGTGGCCCTCCTCCTCCCATGGGCAGAGGTGCACCACCTCCAGGTAACCTACACCCATGACTTGTTGTACCATAAAACTTCTCTCAGATCAGTTTGAAGGGGAACATTGTACCACATCCCAACACCCCTGTCAGTTTGCGGAGTAGAATGGCAGTGAAAGCTCGTGATTCTGTAGCCATGATGAACGCTTGTGCAAACTGAGACTGATGATGAGGCATTTCTAAAGCAGGATTACTCTGAGCTCAGAATCACACTTGGATACAGTGTTGGATTGTGGGCTTCAGATCATTGGTACATGAGGTTGATTGAATGTTAAACTGAAAGTTTTTGTCTTACATTCCCAGGCATGATGGGTCCACCCCCTGGCATGAGGCCTCCTATGGGCCCCCCGATGGGCATGCCACCAGGCCGTGGTGCCCCTATGGGCATGCCTCCTCCAGGCATGAGACCTCCACCACCAGGAATGAGAGGTGAGGGTTGTCTGGAGACCAGTTTATCATTTTCACAGTATGTCCAGGCATATGTACATTGAAATGTTGTTTCACTCGTAATTCACAGAACATCGCGCAGACACAAGCCACAACTATTGAACTTGTTTAAACAAATATAACCAAAATAAAAGGAACACTAAGAATGGACATATGTACAATTCTTTAACTGGGGGAAAAAAGAAATTGGTGCGTGAACAAGACATTATGCAAAGTGTTGCACTGCATTAAGTAAGTTGTGAAGTGACAGTGGAGCTACAGTAGGGAATAACCTTGCCAGGTGGAAATCTGGATCAAAACTGCTGGGTGATTACGGAAGACCAAAAAGCCTTGACTTTGATTTGCATGATTAGGCATGCATGCTGTACGTTATGATTGAATGTCTTAGCTTTATTTTAATCTGGGACTGACCTGAAGAAATGCATGTTTTAATGCTAGACAATTTCTAAATTTGTGTCCTTGGCTTGAGAAGACTGCTCAGAAATCTACAACAAAATAATGCTAGTATGCTTCTGATATTGGAGCTGCAACAACTAATCGATAATCAATTATGAAACTAGTCAATTTATCTCCTTATCGATCAGTTGGTCTGTGCCTGACTCGGGGTGTGTTTACTTGCTGCGTTACTTCTGTTCCGAAAACGCACACCAGAGAGTACAGACCAAAGTTTTGTCCCAATTGACTTACTCTGTACTTTACCATCTAGTGTATGAATTCTAGAAGGGTAATATCATCTCAAATAGAAAAATGTTTTTAGTAACCGTAAGTATACGCCGTTGATCGCTAGCTTTAGCGGGATACCCATAGTCAATGACTACTTGGTTCTTCAGTTTACTGTTTGTCAGCTGTACATTTTATTCCCAACATGACCAAGTCACCATCAGACTGGGGTGTAATAGTCAAGTGACAGCAGGGGAAAGTGTGCAACCTAAGTCCTGAAAGGCATGAGCACTTTATATTAAATGCTGCCAAGAGATTGTAACCTGTAAACTTTATAAAGCAGAGCTTGTGTTGCACAGAAGCATGACCGTGATGCACAAACTTATGTTTATATCCAAAATGCTCCACTGTGTGCAAGGGATTGAGGAAACTGGGGAGAGTTGCTTAAAAGGTCCAGTTTAAATCAGGTTTATTGTAATCATATGCTGTATTTGTGTGCCTGTAGTGTCAATTGTTCTAACAGGAGCGATCTGTAATTGATCTATAAGTAATGAGGCTGTGTTGCTCCTCATGGTGATGAACGGTGTAGTGCAAGTAAGAGCTATAATGTCTGATTAAAAGGGTATGATAAAAGGAAACGTGTGGAACAGTGCGTAACCACACAGTAGGACTAGTTTAAATCGGGGTGGTTTTTTGTGCATCCATAAAAAATGCGTAAATATTATTATACAATATGAAATTTATTTTTGAGCTCACGAGATCAAGTTGTGATCACAGGATAGTCCATAAAAACAAAGGACTTGTGACCTCTTGAGGTCCCCTTGAACTTGAAGTTCTCAATTCTGTTTTTGCATTTGTCCATCAGGGCCTCCTCCTCCAGGCATGCGCCCCCCAAGACCTTGATTCGCCACACTGGAAGAGAACATGTTATGAACCTGTTCTGTTTAATTTTTTGAGCAGATCTTGGCTCTGGGCTCTTGTATAGTTTCATATGATTGTTTTTTGTATTTTTCTTTTTTTCTTTTTTTTTTTTCTTTTTTTTTTTTACATTTTAAAATAAAGTGTCTATTTGACGTTTTAACAATACCAAAACGGTCTTCATGCATTTGTCTGGTTATGCTTTAAGGGCTTTTCTTTCAACTGTATAGTAAGATTCATAAAACACTGCTTTTAGTTTTTGTGAAGGGAACTACTGATTTGGCTTCACCAGTGCTAGTTTTTGCTAGGAGCTGCAGCTTGAGGTTGGAAGTGAAGGCTGGAATTACAACTAATAATATATGGCACTTGCAGTGCTGTGAAAAAGTATTTGGCCCATCCTGATTTCCTCTTTTTGTGTATTTCACAATCTAAATAGTTCTCATATTAAATAAAACAGCCATCCAATACCAAACGCATGAGAAATTGTCGAATCGTCCCCTTAAACTTAATCTGGTTTTGCCACTTTTAACCGCAATAACTGCAACCAAATGCTTATGATAACTGTATGTCAGTCTTTCACAGCACTGTGGTGGAATGTTGGTGAACTCTGCTTTGCAGAACTGCTTTAGTTCAGCCAAACTGGATTGTTTTTGAGCATGAACTGCCTGTTTAAGGTCCTTCCACAGCATCTCAATTGGTTTCAGATTAGGCCACTCAAACTTTAATAAATTTTTTTTTTTTTTTTTAGTCATTCAGATTTGGACTTATTCCTATGCTAGGGATCATTGTCTTGCTGCATAATCTTGCTGCACTTGAGTTTCAATTTATGGACTGATACCGGATATTCTCCTTTACAATTTTCTGGTAGTGAGCAGAATTCATGTTTCCCTCAATTATTGCAAGTTGCCCAGGCCCTAAAGCAGCAAAGCATCTCACACATCACACTTCCACCACCATGCTTGACTATAGGTATGATGATCTTTTTGTGTAATTCGGTGTTTGATTAGACCAGATGTAACGGGACCCCTGTCTTCCACACAGTTCCACTTTCGACTCCTCAGTCCACAGAACATTCTCCCAAAAGGTTTGAGCATCAAGATATGTTTGGGCACAATTCAGATGAGCCTTAATGTTCTGGGTTAGCAGTAGTTTTTGCCTCGCCGCTCTTCCATAGATTCCATTTGTGCCCAGAGTCTGTCTGACAGTCTTTCATAATTTCTGGAATTTCTTTAAACTTTTGCATAGTGTGTTACTGGGTAAGACCCTTTAACCAAGTTCATACTGTTGAAGTTCTAAGTGTTTTGATTGAATAGGGTTTGCAGTAATCAAGCCTAGTTGTGTCTAGTCCAGCTGAACCAATGTTCAACCTCAGGCAAAAATTATGGAATCGCCACCTTTGGAGGGTGCTCATGTTTATTGTTTTGTTTTTCTTTGCATAGCAAAGAAATCAGATATGATGCAAAATAAATTTTCGTAGCTGAATATGCTGGATTTGTGAAACACATCTCAAACATATCTCAAACAAGCTAAATTGTTTTAATGTGATTTTTTCATATCAAATGGAGGAAAAAATTATGGAATCAACAACAAAAAAATCACAATTAGTACTTTGCTCCTCTTTGGGCTTTTTTACAGCCTGAATTCTTGAAGGCATGGACTTCATTAATGGTAAAACAATATTCTCAATCAGGCTGGTTCCAACTTTCTCGAATAGTGGTTGACTGATTTTTTTTTTTTCTATTTCCACCATACATTTTCAATTTGACTCAGATCTGGATTATTTGCTGGCCCTGTCATTGAGTTGATCTGCTGTTCCTGAACACTCTTTGCTCTGTGGTAAGATGCATTATCATCCTGAAAAATGACTTAATCACAACTAAACCTCTTTTCTATCAATGGAAGTAGAAAGGTTTTCAGTGTACAGCTGTACACATTGACTGTTAAGGTCTCCCCTGGTCTGTTAACCGACCCACAACTCCATTTCATAAATGAGGGGGGTAATTATATTGTTTTCTTCAGGCAGTCATCTTTGTTTCATTAAAATGGCACCAGACAAAATTCCAGCATTATGTCCTTGGCCAATGCAGATTTGTAATTCGTCAATGATTATCACTTTCATCCAATCCTCCACACTCCATGGTTGCTTCTCTTTAAATGGTAAATAAATGGTAAATGGCGCACTTATATAGCGCTTTTACCCAAAGCGCTTTACACTGTCTCATTCACCCACACACTCACACACCAATGGTAGCAGAGCTGCATGCAAGGTGCTAGCTTGCCATTGGAGGCAACTTAGGGTTCAGTGTCCTCTCAAGGACACTTCGGCATGTGGGCCGGGAATCGAACTGCCAACCCGCTCTACCGACTGAGCCACAGCCGCCCTTTAGCCCACTGTAACCCTATTTTCTTCGGTTTAGGTGTTGGTGCTGGTTTTTGTTTGGCTTTTCTATGTGTAAATCAGTTCGTTCAGCCGATTTCGAACAGTACTGTCCCAAACACTGACACCTGTTTACGCCCATTTGTGTTGTGCATTTTTTCTTTTCAAGGCATATTGCGTTGAGTTTTCTGTCCCGACATTTGAGGTTTTCCTCTTATAACCTTCCCATTTGTTTACACAACCAACATCTTTTGCTTCATTCCGTGTCATTCCCTTCTTGAAGGAGTTTTATAATCCTTCCCATTGTTACTATTCTCTTCTTGGGGCCATGTTTTGTGTTCAAAAAGTCCAAGGTTAAGGACTGCAAGCATGCTCTTTTAACTGCAGACTAATTTGGATTTTTAGATGCTGGTATTTGTTTTAGAAATGCAAATTACAAGTTGATTCCCTAATTTTTTCCTCTACTTGATCTGCAAAAAGAATACGGCATTAATTTAAACAATTTAATTTTATTTGTTTGAGGTGTGTCTCATTAAGCCAGGATGTTCTGCTATTAAACAAAAATAGTCTTGTCGAATCTTTTGATTTGTTTATTTGCTACGAAATAAAAAAATAAAATAAAAAAAGGCCAGGTGAGCATCGTCTAAGTGTGGTGATTCCATAATTTATGCCAGGGGTTATATGAATGAAGTTTAATAGATTTGGGGAATTAGTAACTATGGGGGCAAATACATTTTCACACCGGCGCAGCTGGTATTGGATAACTATTTTGCTTCAATGAATAACTACAGTGGTGTGAAAAAGTGTTTGCCCCCTTCCTCATTTCCTGTTCCTTTGCATGTTTGTCACACTTAAGTGTTTGGGAACATCAAACCAATTTAAACAATAGTCAA
>JAFFST010054015.1:237353-257329 GCA_022414735.1 Noturus placidus
ACTATTGTTTAAATTGGTTTGATGTTCCGAAACACTTAAGTGTGACAAACATGCAAAGGAACAGGAAATGAGGAAGGGGGCAAACACTTTTTCACACCACTGTATGTGACATATGTTTATACAAATTTTGAAGTTGTATTTGTGAGTATGTGAGATATTTGAAGAATTCTAACTATACCTACAACATTTACAATCTACACGTCAGATACATTTCTCACAACTATAACACTGAACAATAAACTATAGTCTGACATAGATTAATAACCACTGAATAAGAGACTATTCAAAGTGAAACCAAGTTTCTTTGCTATCACTGATCATGTTTTAAACACCACTTCTAATGCGTTACACTAATAATTCATGATGTATAATAAAACTTGCTATAAAACAATCCATGTTCATAAATACTTATAACCTTGTGCATAATAACTGCATGATATGAACATGTTCATAATTCATTATATGTTTGGCCTTCATAAAAATTTGAACAAAAATAATTTTTCCTTTATCTTTTAGAAGGAGATTTTCTTGTTTATGCTCTTTCCAATTTTTGTTGTCTTACTAACCACCTCTCCGTCCCCAGAGGCAAATGATGAGGGGGAACCAGGAGTGGATGAGCAGCTGTTGGAAGTGGATGAAGAAGCAGCTCTGATTGAGGCTGAAAGAATCCTGGAGGATTCAGAACCTAGGGGGCGAGATAACCGTGAACGCAAGAGGGAGGAGGAGACCATAGCGAAACTAGCTGAGATCATGCTGGCCATGAACCTAAATCAGGCTGACGAACAATCTTCACAAGCACAGGCACAGGGGCAAGTTAATAACGAGGAGTGGAAGGTAAGAATTTTGTTGTTTTATCCTGAGAAGCGCAAGTGACCTTGTATTTTGTACTCAAAAAGCATTTTAAATACATTTATAACATGTTATCTAGCATATATAATGCCATTTAATACCTGGCATAAACCTGCATATTGCAATATCTGTTCTGTAACATTGTAGGCAGTAATGATATAATGCAATACAACACAGGTACAGTAACATGTTATTGTAAGCTAGTAATATATGTATATATATATATATACTATATATATATATATATATATATTACAATGCAGAGCCTATGTTACAGTGCATTGTAGCATTCACATGCAGTATACAGAATCCTTTGTATATATAAACTCACCGCCCACTTTAGTAGGAACATATGTACACCTGCACATTCATTCAGTTATCCAATTAGCCAATCTTGAGGCAGCAGCACAATGCATAAAATCATGCAGATATAGACCACGAGCTTTAGTTAATGTTCACATCAAACATCAGAATGGAGAAAAGGTGTGATCTCTGTGACTTTAACCATGGCATGATTAAATGCTTCTGCTGTTGTAGCCCATCCACGTCAAGGTTTGATGTCTTGTGCTTTTCTGCTCACTACGGTTGAAAAGAGTTACGATAGACTTTCTGTCAGCACAGACCAAGGACCCTCCAGTCACAGGGTGTGTTTTGTTTTTCGCATCATTCTGGGTAAATTCTAGAGACTGTTGTGTGTGAAAATCTCAGGAGATCATCAAGTTCTGAGATACTCAAACCAGCCCATCTGGCACCAACAACCATGCCACGGTTAAAGTCAAAGAGATCACACATTTCCCCATTCTGATGTTTGATGTGAACATTAACTGAAGGAGTTGACCTGTATCTGCATGATTGTATGTATTCTGCTGCTGCCACGTGATTGGCTGATTGGATAACTGCATAATACCTGTGTCCAGGTATTAATATTAAAGTGGACAGTGACTGTACAAACTTACAGATGTGAACCTAATGTAATCTGACATTATGAAGTCATATGTTTATGCTTTATAAACCATTATGCATGCAACCCTAACGATTTCTAAAAGCCTATCGTAGGCATTATAATGTATTACAACTATCTATATTACATTAGGAATATAGGATGTATACAAGGTGTTATGAAGTATTTTTCTGTGTGATAATACCAACACCACAATTTTTGTCCGGGTGTGCGTGTGTGTGTATTTAGATGCAACGTCACCAGAAGAAGAAGATAAAGCAGATGGCCCAGAAAGAGTTAAAGAAGAGTGAGGTTATGAGTGAGGAAGAAGAGCTGAAAGTATGGAATGTATGGCAGCTTAACCTAAAAGACAGATGGAGACTTTACCGGTAATTATGCGCTATATCAAAAGCAAATATCTCTCAAAGCACCCTTTAAATAAATGTGTGATCTGTGCAAGAAGACCCAACCATAACATTTGTTAAAAATTTAATTCAATTTAAATTAAGCTTAAAATGAAACTGTATGTCTTAAGGCAGAAATAAAATTTATTTGACCAATAATCCATATTTCTTTGTTCTTGCCCTGCACCTTGGCTCTGTGTTTTTTTTCCCTATTTAATTTCCTCTGTCACTTTCTCACTCAATAGCCTCTGGGTGTTGCGGTATCATATTGAACTTCGTGGGAAAGCTCTCGATGCTGAACAAGTCTATCAGGATGCCGCAGAGCGCCTTGCTGAAATCCGTCGCCGCGAGGATCTCTGTGTGCTCAAACATGCCAGAGTCATTGGCATGACCACCACAGGGGCAGCCAAATACCGACAGGTCCTGCAGGAGCTCAAACCAAGGCTGGTGATTGTGGAGGAGGCAGCTGAGGTGTTGGAGGCCCACACTATTACCACACTCAGCCGAGACTGCAATCACCTCATTCTGATTGGAGATCATCAACAGGTACAACTGGCATATAGCACATATCAGAGCTATTCACTTAAAAAGTGGGTCACATGGAACACTGTGATGCTGAGTATGTCGGTGGAATCAGAACGCCTAAAAAGCCACTACAGCTTCTACAGAAGTCTTATATAGAAGACCTGTTGAATCTTGTACATTTTTATTACTCATAAAACTTACAAAAGACCAAGTCCTGAACAATGCATCCTGAAAATAATGTGTGACATAAAATCTATATTTCATCATTTGCTTGTACAGTGAAGAAATGATACAGTGCCTTGCGAAAGTATTCGGCCCCCTTGAACTGTTAGACCTTTTGCCACATTTCAGGCCTCAAACATAAAGATATAAAACTGTAATTTTTCGTGAAGAATCAACAACAGGTGGGACACAATCATGATGTGGAACGGAATTTATTGGATATTTCAAACTTTTTCAACAAATAAAAAACTGAAAAATTGGGCGAAAAAAATTATACAGTACTGTGAACAAACTGACACGTGTTGACTGTTTAAAATAACATTGGTAGTTTCCTGAAACTGCTGGATTCGATTCAAATTTGATTCACTTTATGTTTGCAGCTGAGACCTAGCGCCACAGTGTATGAACTAGCCAAACATTTCAACCTGGAGGTGTCCATGTTTGAGAGACTTGTCAAGGTGGGATTTCCTTTTGTCAGACTTAACTACCAGGTGAGCTAATAAATCCATACGTCATGCACTTTATCACATGTTAATAACTCAAAATATCTTTCACATCTAATGAATTAAGCATTATAAATGTGTGGCTTTTTCATTTTCTTTATAAACATGTTATTACAGCATCGTATGAGACCAGAAATTGCTTGTCTGTTGACTCCTCATATCTACTCTGAGCTGGAGAACCATGCTTCTGTACTGGAGTATGAAAACATCAAGGTCAGTTTTTTTTCATGATTCAGAATTTCAGTGTACACTGGCAACTCATTGTACTTTAAAAATGTCTTCAATAATATCCTGGACCAAACAATTGCTTGATTATACTCAAGCCTGTCATTTGTTCCTACCTGTAGGGAATTATGACAAATATTTTCTTCCTCGAACACAAGTCCCTTGAGGTGGAAATAAAGGATGGACGGAGTCATCAGAACCTTCACGAAGCACATTTTGTGGTGGAACTCTGTCGATATTTGTTGCGTCAGGATTACGAGCCCTCTAAGATTACCATCCTCACCACCTACACTGGACAGCTCAACTGTTTACGCAAAGTCATGCCCTCAGCTGAATTTGCAGGGGTCAAAGTGCATGTTGTTGATAAGTATCAAGGTGAAGAGAATGACATTGTCATATTGTCCTTGGTGCGCAGTAATTCGGAGGGCAGGGTTGGGTTCTTGCAAATACCAAATCGTGTTTGCGTAGCACTTTCTCGTGCTAAGAAGGGACTATATTGCATTGGAAACATGGATATGTTTAGCAAGGTGAAGCTGTGGAGTAACATACTTCACACCCTGAGGGAGAAAGGTCAAGTAGGACAGTTTTTGACATTGAGCTGTCAGAATCATCCCGAAACACGAACCCTGGTGTCTTCTTCAAAGGACTTTACAAAGGTCCCCGAAGGTGGATGCAACAAGCCCTGTGAGTACCGCTTGGACTGTGGCCATGTGTGCATTCGCATGTGCCACCCTTATGATGCTGACCACAAGAAATATAAGTGTGCCAAGGACTGCCCCAAAGTGCTGTGTGAGCTTGGGCATAAATGTCCTAGACGGTGCCATCAGAAGTGTGGTAAATGTGAGGTACGTGTAGAGAAAGTTGTTCCACAATGCCTGCACAAGCAGAAAATGCCCTGTCATCAGGATCCAGAAAAATTTGTCTGCAAGGAGCCTTGTCAGAAAAATCTGAGCTGTGGACACCAATGCCAGGCAAGCTGTGGTGAGTCATGCACTGTCAATTGTAATGTACCAGTTCCTATGGAGTTAAAATGTGGACATTCCCAGGAAGAACCATGCCACTTCTCAAGGGATCATCAAAATCAGCCAGCATGCAGGACCCCATGTGACACAGTCCTGAAATGTGGACATTCTTGCTCAGGGACTTGCCATAAATGCCACCAGGGTCGCCTCCACAAAGCTTGTAGACAGAAATGCCAGCATGTCCTTCCTTGCTCACACAAATGCTGTGTGCCATGCCCAAAAAACTGCCCACCATGTACCCGCCCTTGTCAAAATCGTTGTGTTCACAGTGTGTGCATGAGGAAATGTGGACAACCTTGTGTCCCTTGCATGGAACCCTGTGAGTGGCAGTGTCCACACCAGCGTTGTAGCAAACTCTGCCATGAGCCATGTGACCGTCCACCATGTTTAAAGAAATGTGACGAGGTCTTGTCCTGTGGACATCCCTGTATAGGTCTTTGTGGAGACCCTTGCCCGAATAAGTGCCGCATATGCCATCATGACGAAGTGAATGAGATCTTCTTTGGTAATGAAGATGACCCAGATGCTTGCTTCATACAACTAGAGGACTGCAAGCATGTAATTGAGTCTACTGGCATGGACCGATACATGGGCATGGATGAGGATGAGGGCGCTGATCTAGATCAGCGTGCTATCCGGCTGAAGGAGTGTCCCAGGTGTCGAACCCCCATTCGTAGGAATGTGCGCTATGGTGCCCATATCAACCGCAGCCTGGCAGAAATCGAGAAGGTCAAGGAACAAATCAATGGTCGGCAGTCTGACATTCAGAATAAGCGAAAGGAACTCCAGTTGCTTCTGGAGAGGAATGACAACTTTAAGGTGCAGCTTCCTGCAGAGCACTCAAGAATCACTGAGAGGCTTCAGACACCTGGCTTATCTCTTCTAGATCTCTGGTACCAGGAGAACATGATAACATTCCTGGAGAGCCTTGGGAAGCTTATAAATTTGCAAAAAATTCACATGTCTTCAGTCTTCGGTGATTTTTTCTCACTGCGCATAAGTGAATTCCTCAATTTCCTATGTGAGACATCCCATAGATTCTCCGATCAGCAGATGGACGATCTACAACGTGAAATGAAGAGGCTTTTCTACCTAGCTGATCTCAATGTTCGTTGCAGTATGGCCACACTTACTGTGCTGGATGTAAAAGTCAATGCAAAGGTGAGACAGGCAAGACAGATCCTGGAGGACACACGGCCATTCACTGAAAATGATGAAGAAAAAGTGAAGGAGATTTTTGAAGAGCTGGAAAGTAAGCTTCCACGCTCTGGCCTGGGTATCACTGATGAAGAAAGGGTAATGATTGTTAAAGCCATGGCTCTCCCACAGGGACACTGGTATAAGTGTCCTAATGGGCATGTGTATGCTATCGGAGATTGTGGAGGTGCCATGGAACATCGCCAATGTCCTGAATGCAATGCTACTATTGGTGGAACCAACCATACCCTCACTGAGGGTAATGCTGTAGCCGGAGAAATGGATGGAGCACAACATCCTGCTTGGTCAAATGATGCAAATTTGATACATTTTAACCCAAGGGACATTTAAAATATTTTGTCCTCCTTCCAGTGATAATGAATTGCATGCTATTTTATGTATGTAAACAACATTCTGTATTCTTTTAAAGGCAATTTTAAAACAGCTCCTTATCTAAAACTCAAGTATATACACGTGTAATAAAGTAATCCACCTTTTTAGTTTAGAACTATTAAAAAATATACATATATAAAAATTCTATTACTGTATATCAAAAATCTGTTCTAATAAAGTAATTGCTAAGGTATAGCACAGATATTGCATGTGTTTTTTTTTATACCAGTAGGGGGCAGGAGTGTACTGATGAAAGTAACTCTCCAGACTGAAAGATAGACAAATGAAAGCACTTGCATTACTTGCACATATGTTGATTGTGTGTGTGTGTGTGTGTGTGTGTGTGTGTGTGTGTGTGTGTGTGTGTGTGTTTGAGCCTGTATAATCATTCTATTTTTTTTTGTAAATGTCATTACTAATATTACTCCCCCACTTATGCATACTATAGGCTCTATCAGTGCTGTAAACTATGTGCAGAGACCTGATGTGCATATATTGGCATTTTGAGCCTCACAGATTTACTATATCATAAAATGGCAAGACAAGGTCAGCAAATTTATCTTACCCTCTGAGAAAACATTGCAGCACTTCCATTTAACTTGCTTTGTGAAAGCGTGTATCAGTATATTACATGATGAATGTAGCCTTCTCACAGCATGAACTCAAACTTTGCTCTTTTCAGGAAAAAACAACAACAACCCTGCAAGGGCAGGAAAAAGGGTTGTGTCAAAAAATGAGGAAATAGCAAGCCTACAAATGGATTTTTGTCAATGTTTATGGCAAGTGTTTTTAGAGGCAGGTCAGAGGAGAGGAAAAAAAAACCCTCAAAAGAAACTATAATATCATTATGGTCGTTCTCCCATCAATGAAGTTTCTTTTTGAGAAAACTTGTTCTGCTTAATATAGAAGGGATATTATATTACAATGAGTAGGGATTCAGTGGGTCAAGGACTGGGATGGGTGGAGGGGTAGGGGATCATAGATCTGACCATAGATGTAACCATAGATTTTGGTGGTATAGGACAACATTAATAACAACATAGCCTCAATTAAAATTAAGTTGAGAGACTTTCATATTTGACTTATGCTACTGGTTACTAGCGATCTAGTGAAAATCATGTATTTGTTTTTGTAAACCTCATCATAAGCAGTTGAACATCAACAACATAGTCATTCAGCATACAGTCTAGCAGCTCGCTCTGTTCGAGGTAATATCATTAATTAGAGTTTACAGGTTTCAGCTAAATTTCTACGCCAACTACATCTCAAAACCACACAAGAGACCTGAAACTATCCCCCTAAAAAACGGCATCAAAATAATTGAGACATTTTCACACGTTTGTGAATGGACATCACCCCTCTCCAAATCTTTGCAATATACCTTACAATGGAAATGGTTCTGTACATCATAGACACACTGTCTGCACTAACACTTTGCACAAACAAATTTATTCATTTAATTTGGATTATTTGCTATTAAAATACACATTGTCATTAACCGTCTGTCTGCTGGTTATACCCTGACCATGGGACAGCATGATTACTGCCCCAATGGTCCTCTATTAGCACTTGTTGCAGTTCCAATTATTGACCACTAGGTGGAATAATACCACAGTTATGTGGGGCAGTGAGTGTTGCCCAATAATTGCGTAATATCTAGTAAGGCAAGCAAATCAGTGGAATATTTGTTGATACTTGTCAAATAGAAACATTTGAAAAAATATCATTGGTCATTCAAAAGTGGTAATTAGTAGTTCAATTGAATTTAAAACATATGGAGTTGTAAATGAGGACTTTATGCAGATTAACATTTGTTGAATTGCTCATATAAAAGGTAAGGTTCTGCTCCATTTACTCTATGAATGAGTCCCCACTACTCATATTTTAGTTTTAATACAAGAAAAGTAGATTATGAAATCGGTGGAAATGAAAATCCTTCTAATCATGAATCGCTCTCTGTTAATACCACAGATTACATTTAGAGTTCAGAGAAGAGAATTTTAACACGTTAGCTCTAAATTTGAGTGGTATTACAGCACTAGGTGACAGATTTTTACCACTGAAATATATTATTACATACAATATATAGTAAAAAGTTTTATCTTAAATGAAATGGTTTATTGAAATCATCAATGGAACAGGCACGTGAGTCTTAACAACAAGGACCTGCTGCAGAGAAAATACATATGAAATTATGAAACCTTTCAAAAGCTGAGCTGGTGCAGTGAACTGAAATTTATAATGTTAAGATGAATAACACAACATTTTTCTCAGTGGGAGCATCTGTAGCCTGCAGGTGGATCTGCAGACTGGCATCTGGAGAAGTGGCCTTAGCTGCATTTATCAGGGGTGCCAGGCTGCTAGGACAGAACTGATTAAAATTTCATCAGGCCTGGTGGTGACTGCTTCTGTGCATTCATGAAATAATATGCATGTGGATATATAAATATAGATCTTCTAGTGTTATAACTTCCTGAGAAAATCTCTAAAATGGATTTTCTTAAACACAAGCATAATACAGGGAAATGCGTTCTATATGCATGTGTGTTGCTTATTTTAAAATTTTAGCTCCTATTCATCCAAACAGCTATAATTAATGATGGATTATCATTTCTTTGACATGTCATGCTTTCATGTTCAAAAGGAAGGTTGTGTCATCATGTAGCATGGGGTAATCCAGAGAAATATTCCGGTATGTTCCAACATATAAAAAGGTTTGGCTGTGAGCTTTTAATCGTCATAATCTGAACTGGGACAGAGAAAGAAAGAAAAAAGAGAAAGCCTCAAGATTATTATTTTTACTTAAAAAAAAAAAAGAATCATATTCATTATGCAGATGTAGTGAAGGAAATTAATTTATTTTTATTTTCAACTCTGCTCTGTGACTTGAGTTCAATAATAGAGTGACTAACAAATAGATTATACAGAATATGAGAGGCTGAGAGGAATTGTACCCAATGTGGTGTTCTGCTAGTGTAGCCCAACCTCAAGATTCGACATGTTGTACATGCTACTGCAAGTTGCTTTTATGGTGAAGGATGAGTTACTGTAGCCTTCCTATTAACCACGCTGGCAATTCTCTTCTGATCTTCTGATTTTCAGTGCAATTCTGACCATAAATCTGCTGCTCACTGATGTTTTTTTTCGTTGTTGTTATTGTTGTTTTTCACACCATTCTGTGTAAACTCTTGAGCGTGAAAAATCCCAGATATCAGCAGTTTCTGAAATACTCAAACCAGCCTGTCTGGCACCAACAAGTCTACCTAAATAGGGCCATTAATAACCTTCATACACATTGTGTAAATCTAAAAAAAAAAAAAAAGCTATGCTGGTGAGTTTTTGAAAGATTTATGTTAAAACTCATGTTCAGATGGTTTATGTGACTTTGTCTCTACATGAAAAAGAGATGAGAGAACAACCCTCATTTATGATTATGGGTTGAGTGATTGAGGCTGCTACTGTATTTATTTTACCTTTACATAGCAATAAAGTCATTTATTTTTAATAACAGCACATTCATGGTACTTTGAAAAAGTATACACAACTATGGGCACAGGAAATGGGGGTCCTGACCCCCAACTTTCAGGATTCCTTTAACTGCAATTGCAGCTAGAAATGCTAAAATGATAATAATAGCTCTGCTTCACAGTTGGTATGAGGTGCTTCTCCTCAAAAGCTATCTTTGGTCTGTGCCAAACAACTCCATATTTGATTCTTCTGTCCAGAGCACATTATTCCAAAAGACCTGGTCTTTGCCTATATGCTCCTATATGGCAAACTGTAGTATTGCAAAGGCGTCCTGGCATGCCTCCCATGCAGGTCAAATTTGTGCAATCCCTTTCTGATTGTAGAAGAATGCACTCTGACACCAACAGTTGCAAGACTTACTAGCAGATCGTGTGATGAAACTTTGGGGTTCTTGGAGACTTCTTTTTGCAGACAATCTGTTCTTAGGCTAAATTTGCTGGGACGGCCAGTCCTGGATAAATTGAGTCGTTTTAAATCTGCAGAATTTGTAGATGATTTTCCTTACAGTGGAATGATGTATTGCCAATAATTTGAAGATCTTTTTAAATCCCTTTCCAGACTCATAGACATCCACAACTTTTTTTTCTGAAGGCCTTACAGAACTCTTTAGATCTTGGCATGACGACACCCCACACCTCAATAACAAAGAGAACACCAGACACTAGATATGAGGGGAGTATAAATAAGATCGGTTCCACCTGCACTCCTTAAGCAGGTTCTAATCACTGGAACCCAATCTTGAACACCTGATTCTAATTTTTATGGATTTGAAGGTGTGATAAATGAAGGGGTGTACTTACTTTTTCCATGTGACTGATCTGTTTTTTTTTTTGTTAACTTAAGTTGTGAAAATTACTACAAAATATCAATTTTATGTGTCGTTTGATAGTGTATCAACTTTATTAATAGCCACTGTTTCAGAAATGATCAAATGTCAGCTTGTCCAAATATGTCAAAAAGACTTAAAACACTTGGCTGTAAAAACAAACAAACAAACAAAAACCAATCACAAATGGTGCTGCGATTTGGCTCTGTCTTTAAAAGAATGGTTTTCTGTGCCTATTTGTAATACTCTTATGCTAAGGATGAAACTGCATGCTATAAGGCTCAACCACAATGATTTCACAACAGTTAACAACAGGGCGGCTGTGGCTCAGTCGGTAGAGCGGGTTTTCCACTAATCCACTAATCGTGGGGTTGGGGGTTCGAATCCCGGCCCGGGTGATCCCATGCTGAAGTGTCCTTGGGCAAGACACTGAACCCTAAGTTGCCCCCGATGGCAAGCTAGCACCTTGCATGCAGCTCTGCTACCATTGGTGTGTGAGTGTGCACTCATTTGTAAGTCGCTTTGGATAAAAGCGTCTGATAAATGTAACTATTTCTGAGAGAACTTTTTCAATCGCCAGATCAATATCATGACCATCCATTATATAATTCTACATAACTTAGTTGTCTCCTTGGTTATGTATGAAGCCGTTTTACCAAATTAATATTCAATAAACTGTGTTTGAATGTCATTTTCAAGCAGAAGATGTTTGCTGTCATGATGTCAAGAAAGGCTTAAGTGTTTAACTGGTTACTTCTGAAGAGAACATAAATAATGTAAGTCACACAAACACAGGTCTGAAAATCCTTCATATATCTTCTTTTAAGTACTTCTAGTTCCAATCCACCTTCTCTGTAAAATATCATGTTTTGCAATGAATTACAAAGTTAACAATTGATTTCCACTTGGTAGTTTTATACTCGTCTTAACCTCGCTGCCCTGGAAGTCATCGGTTGGATGCGAACATACTCCAGTGGAATAATAATAATAAAAAAACGTGAGTGTGTTGACCTTTCTGAATGCGATGGAGAAAGATGACTTGCTAGAAAAGGGAGACGAGGTCATGTCACGTGGATCCTGATCTGCACTGTCTCTGATGTTGTGAGCATGCCTCAATGCACCACTTAAGTGCAGTGGCAGAACCATGAACCTCAGCACAACAGCATCTCTGGCTCAGCATGTTTTGTCATTTCCTGGCCTACATAGAGCTACCACTGCAAAAAATGCATAAAATATCTAAGCTCACATCAAGTGCACTATCAGACCTTTATTGTATGTTCTGGTAAGGATATAGCCTTTTTAATCTCTGGTCAGCTGAAAAGTATAGGTGAAGAAACGTCATCCAATATTTTCTTTAGTGCAGTTATAAGGTTACTGGACTCAGTGAGGCCAGAGACGTATATACTTCATTGACTGCACAGAATTTGCATCCAAGTATTGAAAAATAATCCTCCATCCATCCATCCATCCATCTTCTACCGCTTACTTCTTTTCAGGGTCGCGGGGAACCTGGAGCCTATCCCAGGGAGCATCAGGCACAAGGCGGGGTACACCCTGGACAGGGTGCCATTAAAATAATCCTTATATATATAGTTATGTTCAGTTGTCCAACTACTTTTGAGCCTGTTGAAATGGAGGGAATATATAATGTAAAAATGGCCTTAACAGTTAATGCAATATTTTTGTCAAACCCCCTGAATTAAAGCTGAAGGTCTACACTTCGATCAAATCTTGATTGCTTCATTTCAAATCCATTGTGGTGGTGTACTGAGGCAAAATGACGAAATCTGTGTCACTGTCCATATACTTATGGACCCGGCTGTAGGTATATAGATTCTTTTATAATGTATAGACCATAGAAATGTTTGACTTGGCATGTCAGATGCAACAGATACAGTGCCCTCCACTAATATTGGCACCCTTGGTCTTTACTGTTTAACCATTTGATCTTTTCTTCAAAACATTGTGCCCCAGGTCCCCTGGGATAGGCTCCAGGTTCCCCGTGACCCTGTCGGATAAGTGGACACATTTTAAAACACAGAGAACACAGATGTGTGTATTTTTTATTTCAGCTAAACTGTAGGTGCACTGCATTTTAGCAAGTTTTATCATCACAAATGCACTGACCCATCTCTGGTCTAGATAAACCGCAACACAGTCAGACAAGTCAACACGGTAGCACAATGTGAGATTACAACGGAGAGGTTTTGATCTTTTGCCTGGGACTCAGAAACTGTGACAATCATATTGATGCATCAGGGTCAATTATTGTGTGATTGCACTGGCCCATATAGAAGTTCTTGCTTTGGCTCGACCTGCCAAATATATTAGACAAATTGATCAGATAGATAATTTTACTCAAACTCTGTTATACCATTTTGACAATTTGCTGCGTTTCACACAATTACAACTGTAACTTGTACTACATCTATGCCAAGAAAACTACCAGATATAACAAGCCATAAATAATTGTGTAGACTTATATACAATATATGTGTTGGCTTGTACAAAATATAGATTATTATGAGACTTCATTGCAAGAAGTACTAATTTATTGAAGTGACCAAAAAAAATTACAAATATAATGCATTTATAATACAGTTGCAAGATGGAATTCACTAATATCTAATTTCCAGAGCAATGAATGTGACAGGTAAGCAGGAACATGACTATACATATATATATATATATATATATATATATATATATATATATATCTTATGTAAAAATACTAATGAATAGGCAAAGAACTGAACATACCATGTGCACCTGATGCACTGGGTACTGGTGACTCAAGCTCCCTCGGAGCCCTTTCATTATGTGAGCTCTCCAAGCCCTCTGCATTCTATCTCATCACTTCATCTACTGTATCTCTTTGTTGTTCATTTCTATATCTCTTTCTTGCTCTCTTTGTTCCACCTCATCATCTCCTCCTTCTTCACTTTATTTACCTTCCACTTGCACTCTCTCTGTCACCATTATATGTTATCCTCTCACCATGTATCCTTTTTGGTTTAAAATATTCATGATGTCACCCTTTCTCTTCACAATACTTTTTATTTATTTATTTATTTAAAAAACTTTTTTTTTTTTTTTTACTGCATCTCCTGTGCTATTTTATTGTATTAAGTTCACTGACTGCATGATTGCATGTCTTTTTTCTTCTTCCACATTTAGCATACTGGGCGCTTATACATTGACAATAGTATGACCCATTTTAAGGGTGGTCAAATTTATATTGATGTTTTCTTTTCAGCTAGACTGAGCAATGCAAACTATTTTTCACTATTAAAACTTAGTAGTATGTGAATATTTCAAGACCCCCCTACATCTTGTTTTGACATGCTTCGGTGTTTGGGTGGGGGATGGGGGCGGTTCCAAACTAGTCTAGAATTGATGTCTAGTTTGACATGAATAAACTCACATAATGTCTGCATGAACTATAGTATACTTACACTGGGATATCAAAAGCTGCAGTGACAAGACTTTTTCTTAGTGCCACCCTGGAAATGAAGTAGATTATTATATGTTTACAAATGATTGGGCTGTATCCCAAACTGCATACCACTATGCGAAATAGTTTGACTCCACTGGTTGCCACTTGCAGCCGAGAGATTCATGCATACAGTGGTGTTGAGCGAAACGTAAACTATGTTACGAAATGTTCTGTAGCTTTGAGAAATATGTTATATCCAGCAGCTTTAAGTGTAGTGTTTATAAGGTTACGTGACACCTACATAAGCCTTTCTTGACAACTGAAAAAAAGGACATAAATGGTCATAAAAAGTGTATTCCAACTGGAACCAGCTTTAATACAGACTGCTTTTGTCAATTTGATATCACGCCTAAATCAAGTAGCAGATTTTCATAGGTATGAGTTTGATCATACAAGAGGATAACTGGAAACTTCAACAAAAGTGAGAACGTTCAACAAATGAGACACGTTACTTACTCTGAGAGAAAACACACATCTTTGATTTACAGTACAGGTATAGTCCATGTCACTGATAACACTTTCACCCAAGTCATAATGTTATATATCAGGGCTTTTCATGTTAATGTTACCATGAAATGCCAAGTCCAGGAGACGTGGCCAGATAAATTCACTTGGCAGGCTTGCATGCCAAATCATGATTCTGTGACTTGGACATACTAAAAGCAAACTGAGCTACAAAGTTAGTGCCACACTGTAGGTCCAGCTGGAAAGTGTCATAACACCTTATATC
The DNA here is from genome assembly GCA_022414735.1 of Noturus placidus. Lineage (NCBI taxonomy): Eukaryota > Metazoa > Chordata > Actinopteri > Siluriformes > Ictaluridae > Noturus > Noturus placidus. The sequence goes on from JAFFST010054015.1 coordinate 252,214, forward strand.
AATATCAACTGTCATGAATGCCAGTATTGTCAATGAAACACTTGGGTTTAGATAATATCTATGCAGCTGATGCCTGTGAGAGGATGATATAAATATTGTAGGTGTATGTCATTTCACATAACTAGCTTATGTAAGTACCATGTATGAATAGTCCCCTCTCTCTCTCTCTCTCTCTCTCTCTCTCTCTCTCTCTCTCTCTATCTCTCACACACACACACACACACCGTCTGTCTGACTTTCTCTGGTGTATAGAATTATTGATAGTTTAAATCCGCTTTCTTTATTTGGCAGATTTAGCCTCAGCTTGCTATCTTGCAACCCATCATTTAATGATGGTGGAGCAGATTTTATTTTTGTTTGTATTTTTGTAACATGCTTGTCCTTGGCACTCATTTTGTCAACTTATCTCTAACTGAAAATGCCAACTTTGTAGAACATGCTTGTTAAGAAATATTAATTTAATTTAATTCAAGAATGCTCCATTAACATGTTTTCTTTTGTATTCTTCTATTATTAATGGGGAAGGACAAAGTTTGAAAATCAACATGGAAAAAAACCCCTGAGTGTTATAATTAAGTACGGAATCAATCACAGCCTTTCTTGATGTGTTCACAAAAACAGCAAACACATTTGACTGTAACAAGTGATTAAGTCTTGTCAGTGAGAGCTTAATCTTAATCTTTGTGTGGTCTTGATTTTCCTTCTTATCCTGAATGGTGCATTGGAGTATAAGAGATATGTACAATATAGAGATGCTTGACTGGTCCCTTGGAAAGATAAGATGACAGCATTTATGTTTACTACTTCAGGATATCAACTGCACAGTGTTATCGGCTTGTAATGTAATTTATGTGACACATGAATGATGCAACATCTTGTCGTCTTGTACACAACAATGAATAATGTGTTGATGAAAAATGATGTTATTCATGTTTAAAGCCTTTCTATTAAAATCTAACTTAGGTATATGGCGACATTGTTTAGCGTTTGGAATAACAATAACCTGCTTGATGGATGTCTTTTTACCACCACTATGTCTAGTAATCTTATTACGTTTTCAGTGGAATGATATTCAAATATATGCAACACCATAATACAGAGACCTTGGAATTACCAGGCTTTTTGGTAAAAGAAAAAAAAAAAGGCTTTTGCTTAAGTGGATAGAAAAAACAAAAACAAAATCTAAGCCTTCTTTCTCCTTGTATTTTAAATGTGTGTCAGGGACATTTCTGAATTCTTTTACGACCTTGTTTTTCATAACCACTTCTTGTTTGTAGTTTATAATACATATTATATGAAGCACATGGGCATTAGGGCAAGTGTGAAGTCTGGCTGTTCTACTATCGTGTGAATTCTGAACTGTTTATTTCTGACTGATATTTCATGTGCTATCTGAACTTCAAATCCCAAGACTGCCAGATGCTACTTGAGTTATCCTTTAAATTGTTAAAATGTGCTAACATCTGCTAAATGAATATCTAATGTGGAAATATTAATGTTAATATACTGTTGTGCAGGGGCGCATGGTGGGTTAGTAGTCACCATGTTCGACTCACACCTCCAGGGTCGGGGGTTCGATTCCCACAGTGGCCCTGTGTGTGCGGAGCTCACATGCTCTCCCCGTGCTGCGGGGGCTTCATCCGGGTACCCCGGCCTCCTCCCCCAGTCCAAAGACATGTATGGTCTAAAGTGTCTATAGTGTATGAATGGGTGTGAGAATGTGTATGTGATTGTGCCCTGCGATGGATTGGCACCCTGTCCAGGGTGTACCTCGCTCCCTGGGACGGGCTCCAGGTTTCCCTGTGACCCTGAAGGAATGATACGTGGGATGTATGGATACTGTTGTGCATTTAAAACATGTAAATAACCTGAAAACACACCTTGGCTACAGTAGATTCTCAACTTTTAAATGACTATTTATTTAAATTGACTGAATACACACAGTAAAAATAAAAGGGAAAATAGATTTCACCATACACACAAAGATGAAGAGCAGAGCAGGTTTTATCTGAATACCTAGTATTTTATATGCATCACATTCAAATATGTTGGAACAGAGCAGTTAACTGAGATCTAAGACAGAAGCAGACACTCATATCTCCTAGTAATTAAAAGTAGCTCAGGAAGTGAAAAAGTAATTGCTTTCTTCAACTCACCAGAGATGTCTGCTTTACCCCTTGTGGTCCTCATGTCATGTTTGATCAGAATGTTGATGTGAGCATTGAGAAATATGTTCCCATATGTGATTTAGTTCCTCACTGATTTACGGAGCTATATTAAATGTAAATTTATTTCGTACATTATACCAACGCCCCTCTCTTGACATTGAAATAAAATCTTAGCTGTGTTTTCTTGCACAGGTAAGCGTATTTACCTGGAGTGATGCTAAACTAATTTGAATAAATCTGTGAAACCCAATTTTATGTAATTGAAGATCACTTTGTGAACACCTGCAACTGGATTAGAGTGTGACATTAAGTTGTTTTGCTGCAGTGGGCCGAGAAGGGCTCCATAAATTTGGATTTATTTCAACATTTTTAATACAGCACCATATGTGCTTTGCAGAATAGGCAACATGCATGGTGGGTGCTTAAAAATTATTGAAATGGATCCAAGATACTGAGACTAATGAGACCTAATCCACTGCTCGCATTTTACAGCAAGTGTACATTTTTTTATTTGATGAGCAAAACCTCAGGACTTGTTATAATAAATAGCCCAAATCCACAAACTTGGGTGACAAAGAGGTTTTTTTTTTAATTGCAGAAGCACATCCATTACATAAATGTATTTCTGAAATTCTTACAAAAGAGTATTGATGACACTATTCAAAGTGTTCTGAATAGCAGATCCCTCCATTAACTAATTGATCGTCCAAAGCAGGGTGCATGTGTGATAGAACAGTCATGCTCTTTATTATTATAGAATTGCCAAGCTGCTTGAAAAGAAGGCTAGAAATCATGGTGTGCCACCTTGGTAAGCTCTGCAATGTGCCAGCTGTGTTGAATGGCTGTTTGTGCACAGTGTGAGCGATCCCTGACAGGCTGCTTTTTGTTGGCGTGTGTGGCTGCATGATTTGTGTGCGGCCATCGATCCGCTCCCAATTAGAACAATTACTGCCACCTCGCTTCCCCTTTTCACTGGCTTTCATTAAAAATAGCTTTGTCAATAGCACTGTTTATAACAAGACTAACGTGATGGCGAGTAGACAGGATGGCATTAGGTGATTAGGCACAAAGGGAAGCAGTAGGAAAGAATTAAGTTGGAAAAAAAAGCAGAAGTAAATATTTGTTTCCCTTCTATGAAAGTTATCAGAAATGCTTGGCAGCTAGCTATTACGTATTGCTGTGTAATCTATTTGAAGTCTGTCACTGTGATTCAGCCATCAGTCTAATTTTATTTAAACATTAACCCCATACTGATGTTTGTTATTAGACTGTAGAAACGCCATTGGCACATGGCACACTTCACTAAGCAGTGCAGCATGTCAGACAGAGCTCTCATCTACATTTGTATTATTCATGGCTGCCTCTAATGATAACATTGACATAGATACATACACACAGAGTGCAATTGTGTGCATCCTCCATGCTTTTTGACATAAAGCAGACAAACAGATGCAAGTGCAGGATCTTTCTCTCTCTTCTTCAAAATTTAAAAAAAACAAATAAAACCAGTGTAAGGTCAATCGGGAATAAAATAGACAAGTCCATGTATAGCAAACATTGGTTAAACACTAATCAAAGTGGGAAGAGGACAAAGACTTGAAATCATCAGAGACACAATGCTAGAATAAAGGAAAGGAAATGCTAGAGCAAAGGAACATTAAGATCATTTAAAGCAAGTATTATTTAAAGTGATTGCAAGTAGGTGAGTTTGATTAGTAATCAGGTGACTTTGACTGGGGAATGGTGCTTGAACAGAGGTCATGTGATGTGAGGTTGTGAGCTGAGGATCATGGGAATTCTAGATACAGATCTGGGTGAAAAATTTAAATTGTAGCTATTTTAATATCATCCATCCACCCATCCATTTTCTCTTGCTTATCCTACACAGGGTCACAGGAGTTTATCCCCGGGAACTAAGGGCACAAGGTGGAGGACACCCTGGATGGGGTGCCAATTAGGAATGTGCGATGTATCGATATAATATCAATATCATGATAAATGATTACCTTATACACTTTTCTGAGATAGTGTTGGTATGGTGATGCATTTTTTTGGTCTTGTTTTTAAAAATTACAAATTAAAGGGTACTGAATGGATGCCGTTGATGTGACATAAAAAAAAAAAAAACCTTAGTATTCTTTGTCTTTATATACATTAAAGAAAAGTATTGTCAAAGTCAGATACTTTTTTGTCTATTTTACTACTGTTTTGCGGACAGCTTGTTTGCTAAAATATAAATTGTGATGTGCATTGTGTATCATAGGAATGTCCTCAATTTTTGTCATATGATATTTTTGTCATATCACCCAGCCCTAGTGCCAACCCATCAAAGAGCACAATCGCACACACACTTACACACACCCATTCACACACCATGGACCATTTAGAGATACTATTTTTTATACTTAATCACAATACAAATAATTGGTGTTAAAAATAAAATGTTGGTGTCTCCTGGAACAAGATAATAATCCATAACAAAAAACAAATTCATCAGAAAAATAGTTTGCAAACAACCAAAAGACAAATTCATTTTTGCCGTAACTCTCTCAGTCTTCAGACCTCAATTGAAGAAGGCATTAGTGTATGAGATCTAAGGTATAACAGATAAATAAGGCGGAAAAAAAAGGCAGAATTAAATCAGATGTGGAGAGAGGAACATGCGGGGGTGGGGGTGCAAATATTAAAACTGAAAATATCCTAAAGCTCCTCAGAGGATACACAAAGAAGCTGAAAGCAGTTAAAATAGTATACAGTAGCGATATAAGATAGTTTTCTCAAGGGAAATCCTTTAAAACATTTGAATTATTATTATTTTAATTAATATAAATAATTATAATATTTTAATAATATTTTATTAATTTTAATTTCACCTTTTTGTTACATGTAATAATTAAGAAACATCTAATAATCTAAAAGTCTTTCTGTTTTTTTTTTTTTTTTTTTTT
>JAFFST010054015.1:257993-275410 GCA_022414735.1 Noturus placidus
CCCACCCCACCCCAGAGTCTCTTTCTAATGGTGGAATCATGAATACTGTCCTTATTTCAGGCAATTGAAGTCTGCAGTTCCTCAGCTGTTCATCTATTTTCTTTTGTGACTTCATGGATGAGTCTCTGATGCACTTTTGGAGGAATTTTGATAGGCTGTCTATTTCTGAGAAGATTCAACACTGTTCCAGGTTTTCTCCATTTTATAATAGTGGTTTCACTGGGGACCAAGAGCCTTAGAAATGGCGCTGTAACCCTTACATAAGGTATTTCTAATATATATCTTTTTCATGTTTTCCAGATATTCTTTTGATTATTTCCCCACATATCATGTCCCATTGTAAACAATGCATTCAACGTATGTACTATATTTTGCCTCTCTTTTCCTACAAACAGTTTTAAAAAATGGCTTTGGCTTAAATTTGCTATTATTTATATTATAGTCCTATTTCTAATGTCACTAGTAAAAACATGCCAAAGTTACCATGATAATGTTTTTAATATGCTTTTAAAGACTTCATCATCAGCCATGGAAATGTTCATGACATTTTGGGTTATTGTGTATGTGATTGATTCTTATTTGGGGCAAGCAAGCCCTTCAGCTCATTATGTTCATCTGGGTTCTTTCGTGACTTCCAAGATGAGTCATCAATTCACTTTTGGAGGAATTCTGGTAGGCTGGCCATTTGTGGGACGATTCACCACTGTTCCAAGTTTTCTCCATTTGGAGATAGTGGCACTCATTGTGGTTCACTGGCCTTAGAAATGGCTAAATGGCTATTCTTTTGATTGCAACATAGTGCGCTTCTTGTTGCTTCTTGTCTTATTGCCTACTTTACATTGCTAGAAAGGTTTCACTATTTAAGTGATGTTTAGATTCAACAGCGCTGACCTGTGTGTGTCTAATCTAATTGAACCCAATTATCAACTACATTTGTTGATTGATATTGGGTAACATTTTTTCTCTACAATAAATGAAAAGATAATTTACAAACTATAACTTGTATGAAATTTTGCTTATGGATCTGACACAAATAGGGTTGACAAATATGCACAAAATGAAGAAATAAGGAAGTGGAAAAAAAAAAACCTTTTCACAGTATAGTATGTTTAAGTTCTTGAATATTATCCTACAGCAGTAAACCATGCAACACCTTTTGTCACAATCAGAAAGCTGCATAAACACATACATACTCCTCATTTTTTGTGGCATGCTGCTAGCGGATCCTAGTTCACATGAGTGCTTCCCCTGCAAAATCCATCCAAGTGTGATGCCCTGCAGGCACCTAGGCAGCCTCCAGCCGTGGTGAATGAATTTCGACAGCTGCACGGGTGCAGATAGTCACATTGTGCCACGACAGCAAAGAAGCCGTTCAGGCAGGTGATCCAAAAGAAGAAAGGGAAAATCGCAGCAGTTTTTTTTCCTTCCTCTCCTGCCTCCTGTCTCTGTCACTGACCCAAGACATGTCAGGGCCCTGTCAGTTTGCCACGCAGCCATGTCAACAACATCTGCTAACGATCTGCTCACAATTAGTCATCTGCTCAGGATGCATTAGTCAAGTCACACCTGTGCGTTATCTTAACATGGAGGCAGGACCTTGGCATCTGTTGCATCCTTTGAACAGGCTCTTTGACAATGTGGAGACATATTGCAAATTTTGGAAGATTTTAGATTAATGTCAGGTATGATATTAATGACTTATCAAAGATCTAGTTTTATTCTGCTGAAGCTTTTATGTGATATGCTCAGTCACCAGTTTTTCTGTTCTTTTATTTGTCTGAGCTTTTGAGTGCTTTTCTGAATCAGAGTCCAGCAATGAATAGACATTATTTTACATCTGGATGTCTGTGAAAACGCATTGGAAATTGCATCAAAAATGAGAATCGGGTTAGGATCAAAATGACATACTTTTAGAAAATTGCTTATATTTTTACCAAAGTGATGTGGAAAGGTTTTTATCTAGGCTGCTTTCTAATCTTGACTTGGCTTTTTGTCTGCTGAGATCATGCTGTGTCAGGAGCCAACACAGCAGTAAATGCAGTCAGTCTGCCTAAAGATGTATAAACCCTTGCTAGCTAAGTGTACTTTTCTCATGATTTAATATTTTTTTTGGATAATTAAATGTTGTAGCAAAACATACATAAGGCTACTGAATTCAGTTTGTGATCAGATTACAACTGTCAAAAAGTCTGCTGCGCCATAACATCGACAAAACTGAGTAAAAATGTTTATGTATGTTTAGTAATACGTTTAAATGACCTATTAAAAACATGAATTTGGTCAACAAATTAGAACTGACTGAATTAATCAATGATTATTTCTGCACAGATGTAAGAGTGGACAGAGATCAGTCAAATGAAGAGACAATGATGATACTTGTGTTTAAATGCCACAAGTGATTTTACCACAAGTGGACGATGCTGATAATCAAAGTGATAACTCATGTCCCATTGTAAACTGTGCATTCACTGTATGCATATTGCTTCACTCTTCCAATGAACCGTTTAAATAAGTAACTTTGGATTAAGTTTGCTATTAGTTATCCATCCATCCATCCATTTTCTATATCGCTTATCCTACTGGGTCACTGGAAATCTGGAATCTATCCCAGGGAGCATTGGGCACAAGGCAGGGTACATCCTAAACAGGGTGCCAATCCATTGCAGGGCACAATCACATTCACACTCACACACCCATTCATACACTATGGACACTTTGTACATGCCAATCAGCCTACCATGCATGTCTTTAGATTAGGGGAGGATATCAGAGTACCTGGAGGAAACCCCCCACAGCATGGGGAGAACATGCAAACTCCACATACACAGGGTGGTGGCAGGAATCAAACTATTAATCATATTATATTATATATTATTATACTGTAGTATTTATAATGTGATGAGCTATAACATGCCAAAGTTATAATGCTAATGTCTGGAATATGCTTCTAAAGACTTCATAATCAGCTGTGGAAATGTTCTTGCTGTCAGAGGTGCAAATTATGGAAAGGATTGTTGGACTATTGTTTATGGGACTGACCTAGTGCAGGTTTTGGGGTTAATAATTAAGTGGGTTCAGGCAAAAGAAGGTGTCATGCTGACATTGTAGATAGGGAGTCAAGGGCATTGTGCACTACTTAACTCTGCAATTCTATTTTAAAATCTCCTCAGTGAGACATCCTGTTCTGTATCTTAACTACCTCTAATTGACTAATTTCACTAAAATATTATTTGGATAAAATTACTTACTACAAAGTTACTGACTAAAAGAACAGCAAAACCAGTCCTTGCTTATGAGGGTCTGATCTTAAGTCTGTTTCATAAATAATTATAGCATTTCTATTTCGCTGCTTGAAATGTTTTTCTTATGGCCATTTCTAATGTTTTTTTTTTTCTGTAGGAAAAAAACTATTTATTATACATGTAGTGTTTATATCATAAAGATTTAAAAAAAATTATTGGTTCAGGGTTCTTCAGTAGTAGTAAATCTGCAATATTATTATATCAGCTGTTTGGGCAACAATAACAGTAGGAGATGGAAAACTCTAATATGTGTTCAATCATGCCCACTGTGCTAGTATTGCTACACAAAAAAGGTCTATAGACCTATATATCTTTTTTGTCCCATTCTTGCTGGAATTACTTTTATTTGAGTTGATATGAGTTGATCTCCAGCTAATCTCCAGATTTTAAGATTAATTTAGAAGTCCAATATATCTTTAATTTCATAGCAGCAATAAAGACTATTGTATTAAGTATATTATACTGCAAGCCCGTTCCGTCATTGCTACCAGCATTGTTTTTCAGTTGCTATCTATTGTGCTTAAGTTAACCTAATTCTCTATCTATCTATCTATCTATCTATCTATCTATCTATCTATCTATCTATCTATCTATCTATCTATCTATCTATCTATCTAGTGGTTAGCACATTTGCCTCGCACCTCCTTTGTTGGGGGTTTGATTCCCACCTCTGTGTGTGTGGAGTTTGCATGTTCTTTGCATGTGTGGAGTTTGCATGTTTGGGGGTCTCCTCCGGGTACTCCAGTTTCCTCCCCCAGTCTGATTGGCATCTCTAAATTGTCCATGGTGTGTGAATGTGTGTGTGATTGTATCCACTGGTGGGTTGGCACCATGTCCAGAGTGATAGGCTAGGATAGGCACCAGGCTTCCCACGATCCTGTGTAGGATAAGCAGCACAAAAAATGAATGGATGACTGGTTTCATTCATTCATTCATTCATTCATTCATTCATTCATTCATTTGTACATCTTCAGTAACCACCTTATCCTGAGTAGGGTCTTGGTGGATTCAGAGTTAATCCCAGTAACACTGGATGCAGAGCAGTAGTATTCACCAGAGATGGTAAGCCAGTCTATCACAGGGCAGAAAAATAAAATAACAAATATATATATACATAACTACATTCATCCACTTGCATGCACAAGGTAAAAAATAGCAAAATAGTTTAGTGTGTGCAACTGATTAAAACCTGGAACTTGTGAAGTTCTCCACGTTTCTATTTTTCATTTTCATTATCTGCTGGTGAAAGTATAAATGCCACAAGGATTACAGAAATTACATGTTCTCTCTTTTGCCTGCCCCATCTTGCGCTTATCCCTCTTTTTTGCTCTTCTCTCTCTCTCTCTCGCTCTCTCTATCTCTCGTCCTCCCTCCCATCTTCTCTTCCTCTCTCCTAACACCCTACTAACATTCTTCTCACACTGTCTGGGTGAGACTAAAAAAGACAAGACCCTGTTCCCAACCAGCAGCCTAGCCCCAGAGAGTCTAGAGTGCCCAGCATAGTGTCTTAAGAATTTCTATAATCCCAGAGATCTATTACAGATAGAGGCAGTGACACAGGCGACAGAGATTAGGAGCGGCAGATACAGACTGTATTGATTGGCCCTGGGCTGCACAGTCACGTAATGGAACATAGTAATGAATTCCAGAATCTGTGCGCAGTCGCAGCAGACCAAGTGAGACAGAAGTGAGCGGCAGAGTTAGGCATGAGTGTAAAGACATGGGCACGTGTTTAAAGGGGATTAGCTCCTTCTAATCACTGGTAGTCTGTTTTTCTGCATACAGTTTTGTCGCAATGCACTTATTACTTTTTGTGTTAGTACAAATAATAAAAACTACAAAGCTTTTACTCAAGATGGCTTTAAATCACAGTGTTTTGCTTTAGAGTTTTTTTTAATCAGTTTGGGAAGCCATAATGATGCATATCTTATATCTAAGAACAAAAAGGTTTTCAGTCTTCAACATCTGCTTTATGATACCATGGCAAAATTGCTTACCATTGATGTGTTATTTGAAGAGTTACTCTGCAGCATTAACTTATTTTCCCACAGAAGAGAGACCAACATTAGTGTGTTTCTGTGGCTTTGAACTAGTCAGGTTCTGCCTAAATGCACTATTACATAATTGAGGACATCAAAGATAATTTTCCTCTCACTGACCTTTGTAAATCGTGAGACCACCTAATGCAACATTGGAGCAAAAGACAACACGCACTGATATGCAGAACCTAGTCTTAGTTATCAAGTCCCTATGAGTCTGTCCTGTCCCACACATTTAGCACGTTAAATCTCCCCAGAGGCTCCAGTACTGATAGGATGGTTTGGCAACAAGACAATACCTACAAGGTTTTTGCTAATCATAGTATTGATCCTGTAACTCTCCCCATTTGGAACTCTTTAGCTTGGTGGGTGGCTCTGAATGAATCAAATTCAGCTCTACCGCAGTGGTGGGAGGTGCTGGGGAAAGCAACTGAGACCTGCCCACTGCCTAAAGAAGTGTTGCTCTTTAGTATTCAGGCCCAGTGCTGCACACAGTCTCCAAAGCTGATGAACAAATAGTTTAACCAATTCATTACTTCTTATCTCTTAGGCAGAGCTAGAAGCCAAGTGGTTGGAAAATAATCTATCGAGTTCAAATGTGTAGCACAGAAAAGAAATTGATATACTTTCCCCCCTGATATTTATAGGCATTCTAATCCTGGATGAGATTTTCTTTCATATACCAATCTACCACCCAGAATATGAGATTTCAATACTGTGCTAATTTACTTGTAAAAGATGTTCCAGTACCATCTAATATAATGTGATGTGATCTGATGCAAGCCTAGTGTATGTTGCCATGTTAATGAAGAAACAACATTATGTGAAAGTGAACTAGATGTAGTTCAAAGCAAAGCAGATTTCCAAACTGTTTCCAAAATGTCAAGAGGAGCTACTATGGCATCTTCCTAAAAAACAAGTACATAACTTAATAAAACATCTTAAACAGAAATATTTTGCACGAGGAGTTCTTTGCTAACAGCACACATCAGCAACTATCTATCCATCCATCCATCCATCCATCCATCCATCCATCCATCCACAACCGCTTATCCGTAATCGGGTCGCGGGGGTAGTAGCTCCAGCAAGGGACCCTAAATTTCCCTTTCCCAAGCCACATTAACCAGCTCTGACTGGGGGATCCCAAGGCATTCCCAGGCCAGTGTGGAAATATAGTTTTTCCACCTACTCCTGGGTCTTCCCCGAGGTCTCCTCCCAGCTGGATGTGCCTGGAACACCTCCCTAGGGAGGCACCCAGGGGGCATCCTTACCAGGTGCCCGAACCACCTTAGCTGGCTCCTTTCAACGCAAAGGAGCAGCGGCTCTACACTGAGTTCCTCTTGGATAGCAGAGCTTCTCACCCTATCTCTAAGGGAGAGGCCAGCCACCCTCCTGAGAAAACCCACATCAGCAACTAGTGCTGTAGCAAATGTTTGCTTGGCAGCAAATATGTCGGCAGACAACTCTAGGCATGTCACTGTTGGTCACTGACAACGAGTGATTCCATTGCAATGAAACATAATTTACCCACAGATGTACAGAAGTGCTTTTCCAAACTTAAACAAACCTGCTCTTCTCCACTGCGACCCTACTCGAACCAAGGTGAGTAATCTAGCTAGCTAATATGCTTAATTTAAAATCAGCTACCTAGCATTATAAGTTGCATGAACATGGACTTTTCATGGCCGCTATGTAAACCATCAACAGAGCTTAATAAAATTTACTTTGATATTTGGAGTAGGTTACTCAATTTGATATCAGTTTTGGTGTTTATATCAGCAAGTACCAAAAAACATTTATTCACTCTGATAAAAAAAACAAAAAACAACAACAATGTGATTGATACATCTACTTCAGGCCCCTTTCATATGAGAACAAATGAGACAATTCAGTTTTATACAGAATGACTGCGTGCCAGTAGAGCAGGATTCTTTACAGGTTGGCAGACATAGCCAATTTATATCTGCTATTCGCTCTAACAGGAATGGAGGTAAGCAGCTGAAGACCTAAATGTCTGTTCAGTAGCTGGAAAAAGTCCAAGCATCTCTAGACTATACTGTACATGCCAGACTTACTGACACATCATTGCGTTATTTTCCCTGTTCCAGTTTTTCTTAATTTCTGTCATCTTGTCACAAAGCGTAGGTTAACTTTTCATAACAGACTTTCTTGATGTCTGTCCATCCCCCACAATAATTTTTCATGGCCAAGAAAGTAACACTTCAAAAACCAGGCATTAAATTTATACCATTTAGGCTATGTTATCTCCCAGCAACAAGAACAGATGGTGCCAGACTGTTAATGGTGATCTGGTATATGCTTGGCACTGCACGTCTTGTAATTGACCCTTTTAGAACTGCAGAAAAGGAATTCCAAAGCGCCACATGTGCACCACCTTAATGGATTTTTTTTTTCTTTCTCTACCATTTAGTTACAAGATGCTGGTGTGAGTGGTACAGGTGCTGAATTAGGCTAGGAGGGCACAGTTGGAGAGATTTATTGATGGCAATGACCTTGAATGTTAATGGGAGTAAGAAAGTGATGGTTAGCAGTTTGTATGCTAATGATCTGGAGTTCGACACCAACCTGAAGATGGCATTCCGCTAAAACAAAGACCAAGTATTTGAGATGCAAAATTTGCATGAATTGCCAAATGTAGAATGATGACCAATGTAGCTATATAATGTAGCTATATATGCTTTTAGAGGAAGATAATCGTTGATGGGATGGCGTGATGCCATTACAATTCCAGAGTTGAGTATTTCCCAATTACAGCACTGTAGCACAGAGGTCAGCACATTTGCCTTGCACCTCTGGGGTTGGGGGTTTGAATCCTGCCTCTGTCCTGTGCGCACGGTGCTTGCATGTCCTCCCTGTGCTTTTGAGGTTTTCACCTGCTACTCTGAAGTCCTAACAGTCTAAAGACATGCGTTGAAGGCTGTTTGGCATTTCCAATTTTTTTGTAGTGTGTGATTGTGACTTGCGATGAGTTGGCACCCCACCTTGTACCCCAAGTTCCCTGGGATAGGCTCCAGGCTCCCCGTGATCCTGTGTAAGATATAAGCAGTATGTAAAATGCATGAATGGGATAATATATTTTATTAGTTTTTCCTGGTAACACTTATAGTAACACATTGTCTAACAGCTATAAACAGTTGTTCCCTCACCAGATTTTAAGTTAATACAAAAAATGCATCTTTTCAACATTACAGAGAAACCACAAAGCCCTCTGTCCTGAAGCCTTTCCTTTTCAGAAAACTTAAAGTGCTTTAGTTCTAACTGTTATAAAGCACTGACACTAGAGAGTCCTTCTAAAAATGTGATTTAAACACAGAAAACAATGTCAATGTTTACACACATCTTTTAGGTGGATTGTCCACCATACAAGTGTGCAAGTTGTTATAGAAACAATAATGTAATAGAAAGAGGACACTTATATAATTCTGTAATTTGCCTTGTAGCCAGAACTATTGTCAAAGCCACGATGTTATAGAAAATTAATCATCACCTTCTGACCAATCAGAAGAAAGCATTTAACATGCATAAATGGAAGTATCAAGGTTTCATATCAGAGCAGTTCAAGAGAAATATATTACTGGCAACAGTGTAGGAAATTGCTTAATTTGACCAATCCCTTTTTTTTTCTATACACAATCCTGATTCCATACCAATCTTACTGCCATTAAATCTGTGCAGAGCACATAGAGTGTTTTACAGTATTAAAAAATAGCTACCACTTCCATCACGTCTCAGATTTCCATACTTCAAAGCAACTTATGTTCCCTTGCACATTGCTGGAGAGGTTTTGATGCATGTAGATAAGGCATTCTGAGCCAGAACAAGCTGGCTGCAAGAGCTAACCTACAGTGCCATTAATCGCATTATCCAGGCTTTCTTTCTCCATGGGCTGGAGTCAGAGCCCAGGATTAATTGGCCTCTACTATGTAAAGTAAGCACATTGGAACAGGAAATCAATATTAAGAAGTGTAATGAGTGATTAAGGAAACATTTTACTGTTGCTCAAAGTTTAACAGGGTGAATAACAGAAATACGTAGAAAAATTCTGTATTTTCTTGAGCTCTTTCTTGATTTCTCTGTGTTTTTGTTTCTATGCCTGTCTTATAATTATTTAGTCATTCCAGGTCCTCCTTTCATCAGCCTTCTATTAGTTCCTTATTCCAACTAGGCAGACCGCACTTACATGTCCCTGCTGAGACACCATACTTCATCACTTATAGTGCTTATCCCTCAGGAAAAAGGTCAAGACAGAATCCTCATTTATTCGTGAAATGGGTGCGATTTTTGCAGGCGTACCTTTCTTCCACATAGTAAATTTGAGCTTTGACACCGAGGTTAATATTCACTGGCAAGCATCTTTTAGCATAATATACTAGGAATTATTATGGGAAATTAGAGTGCTCACTGTCCCAATATGGTCTTCCATTTACAGATTCTTATTTGTCAACCCAGAGGTCTTTACTAGTTCACTTCTCAATGACTGAGCTGAAGTAACTAAAGCTTTAATATAATTATCATCTTTTTTTTTAATGAATATCAAAAGATGATACACAGACATTCCTACCAAATGATTAAATGCTTTAAAGCATTTTCAGAGTGAGAAAAGTCTTGAGACTTTTCTTTTGAACTTATAGGGATGCTAAATATTTTGCAGTATTCGGCATTTTCAAGTAGTGTCAGTTTACAAATTAAAATGAATATTAATCAACCTCTTTATTCAAGTTCTGTAAATTTATTATAGATCTGGTATATTTGGAACATTTGGTCATTTTGGACATTTGAACATCATATTTTTCAATTGCATAAGAAAATACTTCTTTAAATAACACTTTACATACGCCGTTCTATTTTTTATTCCTACACTATACTACAACTCATCACATTCTAGATATTGTGTGGCTTTCTGCGTAAAAGCAAAGAGAATTATAAATATTCTTTATGACTGTTTCTGATTTCCTGAAGTCATAGACAGTGCCAATGACTTTGTTGCCCCTTCGAAAGAGAACTCCTACTCTGACCTTGAAAATTCATTATTATGAGAGAATTACTCTGGTGCTCACAAACATAGTGGTTGCAGTTGTACTTTACAACAATCCAGGGACATCCTGGAACTGCTTAACTTTTTAAAGTAATATTCTACACTGTAAAACTGGATAAGTTCATTTAACTAAAAAAAATTGAGGAAACTAATTACCTCAATATTTTTAAGTTGATAAACTAATTTCTTTAAGCCCAGTACACTTAAATAGAGTTAACTGAGTTAAATGTATGTTATATTTAAATGTATTTCGCTTAGAATTAATTAGTAATTAATTAATTAGTTTCCTCAAATTTTGAGTTAAATGAATTATCCGGTTTTACAGTGTACAATCAAAGATATACTTAAAGTATAGTTACCAGTCTATTGCAACATTCAACTTTATGCACAGAGCCAATAAAAGTAAGGGCTCTAAATCGTCACTTGTTATCAACCAAAACACCTCCGGCCTTACTCAAGAATTTCTGCATCTTCTGTAGGAAGCAAAAGCAGATTTCATTCCTTAAGGATCTTAGTCGTAAACACTTGGTCATATTATAAGCAACACTTTACAATATAAATGGTATAGTTCCAGAACATTTGAAAGGCACCCCCATTAATGCGCATAATGCCATATTAGCACACATATGGCGCATGTCTCTGTGGTTAACTCAAGAAGAGGACAGTCATAAAGATAGCAGATGCATTCATTAGTTATCATTTAGAAAAATGTGTTCAAAACGTTACAAAATGGGTCACACTTTATAGTAATGGTATATTAATAAACACCACTTAATACAGTAGCATTACTAATCAGTTACATATTGTCAGGTATATTTGCATATGTCACATATATTAATATTAATGAACTAACAAGTTGTTGTTTACATGAGTACATGAATACACAAAAATAAATTAAATTAACAGTACTCAACCTTACTAACCAGTTAGTAATAACTAATATTCATTGCCGTATTAATTATGCAATTAAATATAAATTAATGTGACAAACATTGAATGGGAACTAAGCACTTATATGCTTCACAACATATTAACATCTATAAATCTTATTTGAAAATAGTAATTAATGGTTTAGTAAAGTGATGATTATGTACCCTTACAGTAAAAAGGCTAAAAGTGCCTTTAGGATGCTTCAAAATGATATTTCTTTAATTAAATTTAGTAACATGCAAATGATGTTATGGTAATTATCCATGTATTTTAACAGGATCCATGTGTACCCTGCCTGAAATGGTCAAATTTCTCCCAGTATTAGGTGACTTTGATTTTTGTTGGTGTTTTCTTCTTACCATTTGGTCATGGATACGCATGGTTTAGCATGAACTGCTAGACTACTAAATAGTCCAGCTAAATAGACCATTTCAATTATATTATCTGGAAATTAATTGATTTTGGCATGTAACGAAAACAAACAAACAAACAAACAAACGAAAAAAAAGGAAATTGTCACAGGCCTATTCAGGAACCTGATCAAGGTCTAATCAACCACTCCATTGGTGGGCATTGATGAAAGTTTACATTCCTAGAAATTGAATGTTTTTCCTCTCTGGTATAAAAAAATACAACTGATATATACTTGTGGAACAACATTTTGTTATGTGTGCTGTTCTGTACTCTTCTAAACCATGTGTATAGGCCAGTGGTGTATAGCGAGATGCAAGTCTACATTGCTAAAATCAGCTGTAATTTTATTTTTAATCTGTTGTTAATTTTTCTGTAATTTCGTAACTAGATTTGCATTGTTATGTACATCATATATTTTTTGAGAAATATACAGTACATGCACTGTTAATAATCTGTCTAACTACTGTAAACTGCAGCTGACTATCAAATTAAATGGGTGGAAAGCAATGATCAAAACCTGCCAGTCTTAAGTAAATGCTTTACTGCTATTAATACCTTTAAATCAGCTATAGTCTCTAATAACATATCAAACTAGTGATAGATACATTTAAAACTAACTCTGGGTAACAGAAATCAACAACATTGCATAAATAAACAAGATCATAAGGTATAAGCTTAATATAAAAATACAAAAACATAAAAAAAAACATGTTAATCATAATTTGAACAAGTAACACATTGAACAGATGCCTCAAGCGAGCATAGTTACAGTACACCACCACTACTCCAACCACACATTCTTCACATGCAGTGCCAAGTATTTAACAACATTTACAAAGAAGTGCTAAGAGCTCAAGTTAAAGAAAATCTAAATGATATTAAACGGTAATATGCAGTAAACTCGCCTAGCCAGCAGCTTTATTCCTGCATCAACTCCCACATAAAGTCCCTCATAAAACAAAAGCTCACATATTGCTCAAGCTTCTCCTGTTTAAAGTAGATCCTTGTTCTTTTGCTTTGAGGTGTTAGTTATTCTTCCAACAAAATCCTACACAGTTTGGGCACTCTAAATGCAGTTTAACTTAATTTAAGGGCTACGTCCTTAATACTGAAGCACCGTGCTGCAATGCAAGAAAAAAAATCTCCATCAGATTCTCATTCTTTTGTCCCTGTAGGTTGGAATATAATCTGCCAAGCTTTCATTACAAGAGTACATTATAACAGATACATCTCTCTGTAAATAGTGATGAGTTTAATGAACACCTTAGACAAATATAGCAAAAACATACTGCAGATTTATGCAACAATAGTTGTATTAAGCTTCTGGTTAACTGTGTATAATGCCTTTTAGATGTAAAACATCTCATGGTCGTGGATTTTACCTCACACTCTCATTGTTCATTCACTCCAAACATGGTCTTAAGCATTATGAATCGGCTGCTGTGTAGTGGATCACATAAATGGCACTGCATCCCTGTTAAAATGCTGAAGCTTTTTACATGCTAATGCAGTCAACGGCACAAGATAAAATAGACCATTCTCTAAAAAGTCAAAGACAAATACAAATAATAACCCCAACAAAACAAGCAACCAAACACACACACACACACACACACACACACACACACACAAAGACCAACAAAACAACAATGACAAGACATAACCTAGAACAAAAATGGTTATGAAATGGTTTCCAAATATTTTCGATATCATTATAGCAGACATTTCACAGTAAAACCACTACAAAACATTAGGCTTAACATTTAAACGCACTATTGGAATTCTAGAGAGGTTTGGGTCATTTACCAATACATGACACTAAAATTACAATTCTTCTGCATCCACTAAAACGAATCGATTTTTCTCTAATTGTTTCTATTGTGTCGTCTGCTGTGAGGACAGTTATAATTCAGATAAACGGCTTATCTAAATGACCAATTTAGCTAAGTAGACCTTGCTGAACAAACAAAGAAAATCACTCATAACTCATGCTAAACAATCTTTCCCCCTAGATACAATGTAATTGAGGTGCAACCAGATTCCCAGAGGTTTTTTTGTAAAAAGCTTTTTGAATTATAGGTCAGAGATGAGGCATTTTGCATACATTAGAATAATTATATGTATAAATTGTAATAGAACCCCATTTAAGTAAGGTAAGTTATTAATGTCCAAATATAACAAGCACACGTGCGGCTATGAAAATGTATAATGTCTCTAAGTGGTTTGGTAGGTTCATTCTCTTATTATAAGACTAATTTAGGACCTTGGTGACAGAACTATTTAAGGAGACTGTTTTTAATAGCCTATATAATAAAATTAAATATTAAATAGATATTTGGCAATAATATTCCTGTTGTAGGACTGTGTATAGTATTCCGAATTTTGGTTTTAGTTTTATATAAGACAGTAGGTGTCATGAAACTAGGATTGAGATGGATGCAAGTGCAGTTAAATTTTACTGAAGAGAGGCAGGCAGACAAATCCAAAATAGTAGGGCAATATTAAAGTCACAAAACAGGCACAAGTCAGGTGATCGGCAAACAGGCAAAACAGGGCTTACACGAGAATCGTAAATGAGAATGAAAACCGGATCAAAAACCACGCAACAAAAATAAAGATCAAGGGTTGGTATGGCTCTGATGGCAAAACACAGAAACACGCATTACTTTGGCCAGAAAAAAAGACACATGGGGGTTTAAATATACAACGAAATCAAAGGTAACACATAAACAGCTGTGAATAATGATGACATGTGAGTGAGACAACCAAAAACAAAACAGGGGTGGAGACATGACATAAAACCTGTGTCAAAAAGTAAACAAAGTCAGTGACAACCTGGAAGTGAGTGCTGTCACGCTTTGGACAGTTCATGGGAAATCCGTGACAAAGTCTCCCCCCCCACCCCAACCCTGGGTTCACCCAAAAAATATTCTCCCCCAGCAGTCCTGGCCCTCTGAGAAAAATGTCCACACTGAACTTATTATTCCGAGGCATGCATTGTCTTAGTAATGGGGCATACAGTTGGAAAGCAGATGGTAGGGCGGCAACAGGCTCGGCGGGGTCAGATGGCTGTGCTGGAACATGATCGCTGTAGTTCTTAGGTGGAACCTGGCTTGGTGGGCCGTCTCGCCGGCCTTTGACTGGAACATGGCTTGGTTGGCCACCTTGTCTACATCTGACTGGAATATGGCTTGGTGGGCCGTCTCATCGGCCTCTGACTGGAACATGGCTTGGTGGGCTGTCTTGTCGGCCTCGGGCAGGAACATGGCTTCGGAGGCCGTACTGTCGACCTCAGACAGGAACTTGGCATGGGAGGCTGTGCCATCAACCTCTAACTGAAACTGAACCTGGGAGGTCACCTCGTTGACCTCTATCAGGACATGGCTGGACAGACCACTTCATCAGTCTCACATTGGAACTCAGGAGATGAAGTCCTATGGCCTATGTAGACCTACGACTGGAGCTCTGCATGTAGAACACCTCGCTGGTCTTCAGGCATCTCCAACCTGAGACTCACTCTTGAGATGAGGTCACCATGTTGACCTCAGGTTGGAGCTTGACAGAGGAGACCACCTTGTGGGTCTCAGGCTGGAGCTCAGGAAATGAGGCCACGATGTCAGCCTCTGACTGGAGCTGGGCTGTGAAGGCCAGCATGTCAGCCTCTGGCTCCCTCTCGTAGTCCATGTGAACCGCCAAGTGGGTTCGTCCATCAGGCTTGCCCAACCCAACAATCAAGTTTGAACATAGATCGAGTTTGAACTATAGACACCGGAAGACTTTAACTAAGAGTCGAACAAACTGGGCTATGCTGCTAAGGCCACGATATTTTGTGGCAATCAGGAGCTCCACCGAAGTGCGGGCTGGGCTGGTGAGCCAGGACAACATGAACCCAAGCCACTGCTTCTCTTGAGGCTTGGGGTCCACCAAGCTTGCAAAATATAACTGGCACTTTAAGAGATAACTTTCCAGATACACAGAAAGACCATCATATGGTTCAGGGGGAATCAGGAAAGAACACTGAGAAAAAAGGATGAAGTTAAGCGCTAACATGGTTATCCTGGTGCCACATCTCCTCCGCTTTCCTGGTGAATCCATGTTGTAGGCAAAGTATTCTGTCATGTAATCAGGGTTGAGATGGATGCAAGTGCAGTTAAAGCTTTTACTGAAGAGAGGCAGGCAGACAAATCCCATATTGTAGCGCAATATCAATGTCACGAAATAGGGATAAGGTCAGGTGATCAGCAAACAGGCAAAACAGGGCTTAGATGCGAATCGTAAACGAGAACAAAAACCTTATCTTGAAAGACATGAAACAAAAATGCGGGTCAAGACTTGGTATGGCTCTAGTGGCAAAACGCATTACTTCACCCAGAAAAAAGATACAAAGGGAGTTTAAATATACAACAATAGCAAAGGTAAAACATAAACAGCTATGAGTAATGATGACAAATGAGAGAGACAACCAATAACAAGACAGGGGCGGAGACATGACATAAAACACAACAAAACACGTGTCAAAAAGTAACACGTGTCAAAGTCAGTGACAACCCAGAAGTGTGCGCTGTTGCACTTTGTGCAGCTGAATGCTCTGGCACTCAGCTCGAAGGGAAATCCGTGACAGCAGGTTGCAAAGATGCTTTTTCTGTACAGTTACTTAGTGTTGTGTGTCTCTCTCAGTGTTGCCCTTTATGCCTGCAGCAGTCTATACAAAAGCAGGATGTGTCACAATGACATTCAGGGATCTGCCTTTTTTATTTTCATAGTGATTGTACAGGAATTCTATGTAATACAGGCACATGTTTAGGTTCAGTTAACTGAAAACTGACACCATCCATCCATCAATCCATGCATCTTCTATACCGCTTATCCTGTTCAGGGTCATGGGGAACCTGGAGTCTATCCCAGGGAACATCGGGCATAAGGTGGGGTACACCCTGGACAGGGTGCCAATCCATCACAGGGCACAATCACATACACACTCACACATGAATACTTATTACATTTTCTTTTTTTATTAAATTTAATGTTTATTAGCTGATACACAAAGCATAACAATTATAGCCAGGAACCACTATTACTTTGGCAAAATTGGTATTAAGTTCATATTAGGCCAAAAGTTTGTGGACATCTAACCAGTAACACTCACATGGGCTTTTTGAACATCTCATTCCAGATTTACAGTGCCTATAAGAAATCATCATACTCTGTCAAAATCCTTACCTTTTGTCACATTAAAGCCTGGACATTAAAATAAATTAAATCTAAGTTTTGCCAGCTGTAATTACACATTTTAACACTCGACATCTAACATTAAAAAAAAATCTGAACAATTATTAAAATTTAATTAATGAAATACCTGGTTTGGATAAGTGATCAGGCCCTTAGAGTAACCTTTATAAACTTGCTCAGGTACTACTGGTCACTTCCCAGATCAAACACCATGCTAATTGCTCCAACCCAACATCAATTGCAGTGGTTTCGATTACTTCATAAGAAAACTGCCTGCTCCATGATGATTCCATTACAAGTAGTGCATGACAATGCAAAGAATACACAATGGTTGTAATGGTGCTTTCAAAAAGGTGTCACGGTCGCGTAAAGGGGTCGGATGCAATCGCGGGATTTTTTAAACGGTTTATTGTGCAACGAACAAAAACAAGAAACAAACACTAAGCT
>JAFFST010054016.1:29156-76016 GCA_022414735.1 Noturus placidus
CGAGAATCTGTGGAAAGAACTGAAAACTGCTGTTCACAAACGCTCTCCATTCAACCTCACTGAGCTCGAGTTATTTTGCAAGGAGGAATGGGAAAAAATTTCAGTCTCTCGATGTGTAAATCCGATAGAGACATACCCCAAGCGACGTACAGCTGTAATCGCAGCAAAAGGTGGTGCTACAAAGTATTAACTAAAGGGCGCTGAATAATTTTGCTCGCCCAATTTTTGAGTTTTTTATTTGTTGACAAAGTTTGAAAAAATCCAATAAATTTTGTTCCACTTCATGATTGTGTCCCACCTGTTGTTGATTATTCACAAAAAATTACAGTTTTATATCTTTATGTTTGAGGCCTGAAATGTGGCAAAAGTTCGAACAGTTCAAGGGGGCCGAATACTTTCGCAAGGCACTGTAACTAATTAGCATTATTGAGGTCAGGCACTGATATTGTATGAGTAGGCCTGGGAGACAGCCGACATTCCAGTTCATTCCAAAGGTCTTCAGTGGAGTTGAAGTCAAGGTTTTGTCCAAACCACTCGTTCCCTTTTAAAGGGAACTTCGACATTGCATTCTGAAGCTTGTGTAAAAGGATGCCTATTTATAGGCCTGCCATGGTCAGGTGATGTGGCAATTAAGCGCGTCGCATGATATAAATATTACACCTGTGATCCGCGCCATCAGCCTTTATTAACTTCAGCGAAAGAATGCATGTTGGTTGTTTGTGTAAAGAAACTATCTTTTTTCAAAATCTCAGAACTTTTCTATATCTTAAAAAAAAGAGAATAAAAAATGAAATGACCGAGAGAGAAAATTATCGAGAGGCTGCGCATGGTAATGCCTACATTTAGCAGCTCACGACTCAGGAGCCAAAGCAAGATGGGTTTCAGGGCCTCGCGAATCTAGGACGGCTGCTGCCGAGGCAGCTAGCTGTCTCAGGTTCGAGGGATCTCTTTTGGATCCGGAGGAGGAGCCGGACAGGAGCGCTGGTCTATCTCTTGCTCTGTCTTCTGGGTTGGGCTCTCTGCTGGATTTTGGAGCTCGCGTCGCGGCGACTCCTTCCACTATGGAAAGCCAAAGGGGACACAGACCCGCACAAAAATAACACTAATAATTCCTCTCAGACTCCAAGGAGCCAGAAGGATGTGCTTAAAAACTGAGAGCTGCTTGAAGTGATTACTAAGGCTGGATGAGCTTTTTTCTCTCCAGTGAAAGTAAATCCCTCACACTGCAGAATCTCCCCTTTCTTCCAGAAGTGCATAACAAAATATCAGGCATCTGGGGCAAACCATGCATAAACTGTATTTATAACCCCACAATGATGGATAATTCGGCCATTATGAGGAATGGCTATTTAGCTATGCTGAAGGTGGAGGAGGCTCTTGCAAGCTACCTCTCTCTATTGATGGCAGGCAATTGGGGGGCCGGTTTTGCCATCCAAGCGACTGTGTAAGGCCACCGTGGCATTGGTGGGCAAGGCCTCTGCCATGTTGCAGGCCTTCCAAGCAGACCTGCTGAGTGAGCTCGACATATGGCGGAATTCAGCCAGTTCCTTCCCTGTTGTGTCGAGTTCACCCGGCATCAACTAGTGTGAGGGAGACACAGAAGGCGAGTATGGCAGCCCGCCAACCCCCGCAGACAGCCAGGTGAACCGGGCGGCAACAGTCGCGGCCTGCTACTAAGCCTGATCTGAGAATGGCCATAAGGCCAAGCAGGCAAAAAACAGCAGTCCTGAGGGGCTATAGGGGGATGAATCGGGGACATGATGTTGTTAAGGCAGTTAGCCCACAGTGCTACTGTAGAGCCTCCCCTAACCAAAGCTGTCCCAATTTTCCAAGCTGTCACACGGAAATGAAAATCTGATGCTTTCCCTCCAATAGAATGGGGAATATTTAACGTCACTAAAAGACTATCTGGCAGAGTGGATACTACAGCCAAATGTGTTTCCATCGGTCCTGTCTACCATAGAAAAGGTTATCGGGTCCAGTCGACCCCCCAGGTTCAGAGGTGTGCTCACAGTAGTCAGCACAGACCAGAGCCCAACGTTAGCGCAGGAAGTAAGATCCCTCTTGGAGAAAGGGGCCATAGAACATGCACCCCGTTCCCTGAGGGATGGAGATTTTTACTGCCGTTATTGCCTGGTCCGCAAAAAATAAAGGAGTATGCGGTCACTTTTAGAGCTGCGTCATCTGAACTATACTCTTCGGCCATACAGGTTCAAGATGCTGATGGCCAAACTTATCGTTCCACAGATTCAGTTTGAGGACTGGTTTGTGACAATAGATCTAAAAAGGTGCATATTTCCACATAGAAATATCGCTAGCATTATCCCCTCACACCTTCACAAACTGCATATAAATTGCCTAGAAATGTGGGCCATATTTCTAGCACTGAAATTCCTTCTTCCTCAATTGAGGTCACCATGTGTTTACAGACAATACACCGGTGGTCTCATATATTGTCACATCTGTATACTTTTCCCACAATCCCTCTGCTCCCACAAGTCCTAGTGAGAGTTTACCAAGACAGTCTATGTCTGCTGCTAGTAGCACCTTATTGGCCAGCTTGAATTTAGTTCTCAGAGATAATATCCCTGCAAGATGGCACTCCTTGGTAGATTGCCATCCACAGGGATCCACTGCAGACCCAGTGAACTGCGCAATAGCTACAGTCCCAGAGTTCTTACAAGAACTTTTCTCAGCGGAGTGGGCTCCTTCTACAATCAGGGTTTACATGGCTGCCATTTCCACCAGCCACACCCCTGTTGATGGAGCCTCTGTGGGGCAACATCCTCTAACTTTGAGGTTTATGCATGGTGTCAGACGGCTGAGGCCCATCTGAAGGCCATGAATACTTTCCATGGACCATTCTGTGGTCCTGGAAGGTCTGTCAGGTGCCCCATTTTAGCCCTTAGAGTCAGCCTCTAAGAAGCTATTGACTCTAAAGGTAGCTCTTCTGCAGGCCCTGACATCTCTCCAGCGAATAGGAGATCTAAAAGCTCTCTCTGTTGCCCCTTCCTGCCTTGATTGTGCCCTTCTATTGCTTATTAGGCATGCAGTCTTGCTACACCTCTGGGCATAAGGGCTCATTCAACTAGGGCGGTCGCCTCTGCAAAGGCTTTGTCCAAAGGGGTATACTTACAGCGTGTGTGTGCTGCTGCAGGGTGGTCTACACCACACATTCATTCATTATTACAGGCTGGATATTGATTCCACACCGGGCTCGAGTGTCTTGCAGTGACCCTCAGGATTGGGTCTTTGTGAACAGGCCGTATTCTCGGTATGACGGAGTGGGTGTTCTTGTTCCCATAGTGTTATGTTAAAAGCAATGTCAAAGTTCCCTTTAAAAGGGAACGTCTGGGTTATGCATGTAACCCTGTTCCCTGAGAAGGGAACGAGATGTTGCATAGCTTTGTCATACCAGGGCTGGCCTGTGAATTGCGTCTTCGCTTAATAGAGGTAATAGAGGCTAATGGCGGTTCACAGGTGCCATATTTATATCACACGACGTGCTTAATTGCCACGTCACCTGATCATGGCAGGCCTATAAATAGGCATGATTTTACACAAGCTTCTGATGCCATTCATGCGCGAGAGGTGCTCCCCATAAATTATGCTAAACGCAACGTCTCGTTCCCTTCTCAGGGAACAGGGTTACATGCGTAACCCAGACGATTTCTCCAGCCTTAGCAAAACATGTTTTCATGGACCATGCTTTGTGCACAGAAGCAGTGTCATACTGGAACATGTTTGGACATCTTAGTTCCAGTCAAGGATAACCATAAATCTACAGCATACAGAGACATCCTATAAAATTGTGACCCACATCTGGGTGTTATAGTCAGTTGTCCACAAACTTTTGACCATCCAGTGTAGTTGAGTATACTGTGTACTGTGAGCACTGCAGTTGTGATGGACCTTATTTATGTATTTTTTTTATCTTTAATCTTTATGTATGCTACTCACATTTTATTTCAGCTTTTACTACCTTCTGTTTTTGCTTATGTGACTGTTGAAAGCACATATAAAATGCCAATTCATTGTACTCACTGTATTAAATAAATAATATATTGGCTGTTCTTTAACCTTACAGCTTTTGTACAGTACATAAAACTCATAAATGATATGATATTAATGTTGATACAGTTCTTTCTCCATGTCTGATTTGAATTTCTGATGCATCGAGCAGGCTGTTTTCCTTTGTTTATCTTAACATGCAACCATTTGCTCAAGGCGTTAGTGTTTATAAGCCCAAGTCTTGTTTCTGCCATCAAAACATCACAGCTGTCAAAAAGCAGCTTTTGTAGACTAAACCCTTTCCTGTATCTGTACAGTAATAATTGATTCTCTGTTATATCACTGCTGAAATGCTATTAAGATAACCTAGCTGCCATGTGCATGGCACAATAACTGCAGAGAAGTTGGATAGACTGTCACATCTTATCACAACTTTGAAACACTAGGGGAAAGGGAAGGAAACTAGAGAAATGAGATGCTGCTTAAAATGCTTTATATTGCGCTGTTGCCATGGCAAATGTTCAATAGCCTGCCAGGTGGAGTATGTCACAATACTTTTCCAAACTGGTCACTGAATAGGTGTAAGATGAGCTATATTTATGCCATAGATACATTCATATCTTAATGGGTTTTAGCATTAAAATCCTGAATATTTTTGAAGAAATCTGAAGATTTTATTTTTCTTAAAAATGAACCCATATTAATCAAGCTGTAAGAGCTTAGTTCTGCAATTGCTAAAAACATAGAGTACGTTTATTAGACTCAAATTATTTGACATACCAACATGAGACTATGCTCATGCCTCTAATTAGTCAGGAACATTGTGTTAAATTCAATGCTCTCATATGTGTCATTGGGAATTTTTTTTTTATCAAAAGACCCATTTCTTTTGATTGCATATGAACCAAACAAACATGACTGTTAAATAAAATCTTGCAATTAGGCGGCAACATGAGTTCTGTTATAAATATATTATTTATATCCAAGTATATCCATGTATTTGACTTGACTGAATTGAGGATTAAAATTTTATGGTTGAATATCTTAAAATAACAGAACTGCCAGATAGAACCTTATAGTTCCATTGTTTCAGTATGACATAAAGCTAATTTAAAGCGGTAATTACAGTAGGGTCAGTATGCCCAGACATGGCTACAGAACTAAAACCCCAATTCTGAAAAAGTTGTTACAGTATGGAAAATGCAAATAAAAACGGTGGCTTAGTGGTTAGCACATTCACCTCACACCTCCAGGTTCCGGGGCTCGAGTCCCGTTGGGGCCATATGTGTGCGGAGTTTGCATGCTTTCCCCGTGCGTCGGGGGCCTCCTCCAGGCACTCCAGCCTCCTCCCCCAGTCCAAAGACATGCATGGTAGGCTGATTGGCATGTCTAAAGTGTCCGTAGTGTATGAATGGGTGTGTGAGAGTGTATGTGATTGTGCCCTGCGATGGACTGGCACCCTGTCCAGGGTGTACCCTGCCTTGTGCCCGATGCCTCCTGGGATAGGCTCCAGATTCCCCGTAACCCCGAAAAGGAGTAAGCGGTAGAAGATGGATGGATGATTATATAGATAGATATAATTTTTTATTATTATTTATTTATTTGTTTTTTTTTGTTTGTTTTTTTTTACTATGTCTTTCCCCATTAGTCAATAGTCATCAATTTGAGTTTTCAGCCTTGGTTTGCCTATACTTAACCTGTAAAGTGTGTATGTTCACGTGTGAAATTAGTACAAGGAAGTATGGGTACCACCAGGCTGGTCAAATACAATTCAGGGTCATCTTCTGGATTAATATTTGTCCTGCCTCAACTTTGTGAAGTGGATAGTGTACTGTACATTGTCCCTAGGTTTCAGTGCATGATGCCATGGTATACTCCTGCCTTGCACCCAGTATCCCCTGGAGGAATAAATGAATGACTGTGGTGTAACATGTTTGAGAATAAGACACATCTGAGGAAGTATTTCATTAAATCAAACATGTTTGAAATTTTATCATTTCTACTCTTATTTTTTTTTTTTATTATTATTGACTACGGTAAATCTTAAGATACACTGATGGAATTAGTCAAATGGACCTAGACAGCAAGTGAAATGGATATGTCAGCTGAGTTTGTTTAATTACACAGCACAAAGCCCCAGTACTTCTATTTAACTTAATTAAATATATGCTTAGACTAATTAAAGTCTTAGCCTTTGACATTTAACAAGGAAAATTATGCTGTACATAATGGAATGTTATGAACAAGTTGTGAGTATAAGGAAGAAAAAGAAAAACTTTAATTCGCTCCGACAACCTTTTGGCTACAGTGTTATTTTTTTGTCATAGTATTGTCTTAAGGTGTATATTTCTAAGGTGTATATTTCTCACTCACATTTGCGTTTGCCAGTGTTATGTCAAGAAGGAAAGTCATCTTGACTAGTTTAATGCTGCTATCATCAAAGAAAATTATTTCTTAACAATTTCAAGTCAAATATACAATGTACATGCAGTCAGTTGTTACTATTGTTTTGCAGTATCAAATTGCTTATACATCCATACTGTAACAGCATTAAAAAAATTTAAATAAACTAATTTCTTAAACTCTTTTTACAGAATAATCAAATAAATATGCATTTTGAAATCCATAGCTATGGTGAATGTATAGCTGTAAATGTACAAGATGTACAAGCTTGTAATCATTAGTAATCATGATGTCCAATCTGGGAAAAACTGGGGATCAGTGTCCACCCCCATGTAAACTGCTGGTAAAAAAAATTCAAAGCAATCAGATAAGTTTGTTACCTAGCACGTATATAGGAGATGTTGAACACACCCCAAAACAATAGAATCGATTATCTACCCAAGCCCCATCAAGCATGTTGTAGTCAGAAAACCAATTTGAGTTCTTGCCCCATATAAATCAAGCTGTTGTTTAGATCAACACTCGATGAGTGAATACATCTCAGACTGCATAACATCCTGAAGATCATGAAAACTCCCAATAGGAGTATCTATATTATGGTTAGTGGTTAAATGCCCCCATAGTATGAATTACTTTATTATATTTACTCTTATTCTCATAATTACAATTAATGGTTTATAGATTTAGTTGCAGTATCATTGCTAGGGAATTTGATGTCACACCACAGTGACTTATGGGATATGCAACATATACAGTACTTTGGTTACAAATAATGGGAGATTAATTGCTTACCCAGAGACTTTACTACTAAGCAGTGCTTAATTTCTAATACATGAGGTATCGGAACACCAAGGAAGAGGGAAAAGGTCCTGATACAATAGACCTGGAACAATTGACACAACATTGCTACAAGGGCTGAACATATTGAATGTCGTCATAGACCTAGGGCCAATGAGATACAATAAGGTTTGCATTCC
The DNA here is from genome assembly GCA_022414735.1 of Noturus placidus. Lineage (NCBI taxonomy): Eukaryota > Metazoa > Chordata > Actinopteri > Siluriformes > Ictaluridae > Noturus > Noturus placidus. The sequence goes on from JAFFST010054016.1 coordinate 36,548, forward strand.
CATAACATTACAGTGATGCTGTGGGGGTCTGGAGTCTACTGCACATTTCATGTGTTAAGGTTCATAAAATGCTCTCAACCACACAACAATAATTTCGCTCAGATCACTGTCTCTTACAAAAGTAGTATAGTATGCCCTTAAAACAACATATATAACAACAACAAAAAAACAATATCAGTGATTTTCTTAGCTTGCCTAATTATGCTAATTAATCCACAAAAAAGACATGTAACTTACAATCTTTGTGTGATCAAAGCAATCATGGTAAAGACAATAATGGTACATAGAGTAGATATTGGGGCTAGACTCTGAGGTGAAATTGTCAAACAGCTACAGTATGAGAAATCTATGAAAGGTTTCTCCCAGCTAGAAATTTACTCTAACTAATTGGGAATGGGAAAATTTAATTAGAACACAGGCTAATTTTAACTGAGTTTTACAGTAGTTAGGCCTTTAGTAAAAGGCATTTTATGATAATAATAATTAGATAGATAGATAGATAGATAGATAGATAGATAGATAGATAGATAGATAGATAGATAGATAGATAGATAGATAGATAGATACTTTATTGATCACCGAGGGGAAATTCATGAAATTATTATTATAACAACAACAACAATTATTATTATTATTATTATTATTATTATTATTATTATTATTATTATTATTATTATTATTAAGCCAAGCACAACAGAGGCAAAGCAGGAGCTAAGCAAGCATCAAAGCATGACCAACAGTTTGGTTTTGTTTATCAACATGAAATCCATAACTTATTGCTGGCATATACTGAAGTTGATCTGAGTCGAATTTGGTGGGAATCGGATGAACAGTTTGAAAAGCAAAAATTTGTTTTTTGTTTCATATTGTCACGATTTCCTGTTTAAGCAGCATGCTGCGAAGCATGTGAGTGCGCAAGCCGAGCATGGTGCGTGAGCACCTGCTTTCCTTTTGTTGACAATTGTGACATTTCGACACATGCATTTGTTATGTTTCTGTTATGTCTCCTCCCTGTTCTGTCATTGGTTGTTGTTTCACGTGTGTCTGAATTGCCCTCAGCTGTCAGCTATTACAAGGCTGATTATATCTGTATATATACCCTGCGCCTCCCAGCACACAGCATGGAATATTAGATTATATTAGAATAGTTAAGATACTTAGTTTAGATTACTTACGATAGTTTACCATAGTCCATGTTAAGTTCCATGTTAGCTTAGTTCATTGCTGGTTTCTCCGCTCCCAGTTGATAGTCATAATTTATGTTTCTAGTTTTGTATATTGACCCTGTTTTCCGTGACCACGACACTGATTCCTGCTTTGCCCCGTTTATGCCGGTTTATGCCTATTTGCCGATCGCCTGACCTTTTGTATGTTTTGGATTACTTTTATGGATTACGATTTGGATTTATCTACCTGGTCTCTCTTGAATAAAACTGTTTAACCTGCGATTGTATCCGTCCCTATCTCCGTTCCATCACGAGACGTGACACATCATATGAGCACTATGTTCCGAAACTGTGTAAATATGATGAATCAATCCTACAGTGCAGTGCAGCAAGATGTTTATACCCAAGCCATATATTTTTTATACTTAAAGTCATGGGGAAAAGAAAGTACACCCTTATTCAATTCTATGTTTTTATTTATCAGGGAGTAAATAACAATTGCGTGGTCCTCCCCAACTTCTAAAATCATACAAATAACCTCAGACAACAACAATAATAATAACAAAGCACACACTGCAGCTTTCTATATGTAGTCATTTTTCCCAAAAAGTAAACCAACATTCAGAAACCAGGTTGTTATAAGTACACCCTTCCTACTCCCACAATAATTAAGATGGTAATAGGCATCCAGTTGGTACTAATTAAATGAACAAGATTAGTTAATAATTTTCTGACTAAGTGTGACTAACTCTATAAAAGCATAACTTTTGGCAGTTAAGTGTTCTGGAGCACTCAGGTATGTATCTATATCATGCCAAGAAGCATGAGAAGCAATTGTTGATGCTCAGCAATCTGGGAAGGGTTATTAAGCCACCTTCAAACTATTTAAAATGTATTATATTACAGTGAGAAAGATTGTTTACAAATGCCAAGCCTTCAAGACAGTTGCCAATCTTCCCAGGAGTGGGCATCCCAGCAAAAACAGTCCAAGGTCAGTTTAATTAATGCTCAGCGATATAAAGAAAAAGCCAAGATCAGGCCACTGTAAGCACATTAAATGGTTGTTTATGGTAGCACAATCAGAAAAAGACTGAACAGGTATGGCTTTCATGGAAGGGGGCTAGGAAAAGCCCCTTTTCTGCAAAGACAATGTAGCAGCATGGCCTTGCAAAATTTCTTGCAAAGTTCTGGAAGATCTTTTGAACTGATGAAAAGGAAAAACTACTACTACTACTACTTTTTTGTTGCCACCTGAGGTTATTTGTTTATAGAAGTTGGTGAGACTCACACAATTTTTACTTAGTTCCTGATAAATAAACATTAGCAAAATGCAATTATTTGCTATCACATACATTTGACTAGATTGTACAACAACTGGTCATTTGGGGATTACTCATCCTTTAATATCTAAAGATAGTATGAATTCCACCACAGAGGCATATATAAATCAGCTCAGTACACACATCATCTCTGTGCCATGTAGTTATTACCTCTGGCTACAGCACTGCATAGTTGTCAGGGATTGTTAGAAGGAAGGCGGATGCAAGGGTGGGCAATTTATTATGTAAAGTGCACACAGATCACCCAAATACTGTGAAATAAAGTCCCATTAAAATGAACTGTGCATATAAGGCAAAAACACACAGAATAAGTGACACTGTGTCACACCCATCAACAAACAAAAACTACAACAAATACAACAGCAACAAAAGATTAACAATGAGACACTGAAAAACTGGAACTTAACTAGTGGTGCTAACAAGGCATAATGAGACACAGTTGAGAATGGTTAGTGACATGTGATGTGGTTGGGCTGATGGGTAGTGTAGTTCAGTGCCCACTGGTATAGTATAGCATTCTGCCTTACTTAACACACCTTATACAACACATGTACCTGTATAGGACAACATCCAACCCTGTATAGGCAGAATTCAAACAAAAACCTTGGTAGTGGCCATGGATTTGGAAACACTTTTTGTAGCTGAGGCTCTAGTTCTTCCTCTACAGTTTCATCATTAGTTATGTTTCCATCCAAGGTTTTTTTGTTTTACTAACCCCAATAGTTTCCCCCACTACTCAGTACTTGCCGCAGGTAGCCAGCTTGAATATGATGATGGCAATCAACATTCTGGTCAGAACCGGTGGTTGGTGGCAACCTGCAATGGCCGCAAGACTAGACCAATAAATTGGCCCAGCATCTCAAACGTGGGCCATGACATTTTAAAATGTTGCAGCCAGAGACTTTCTGTGCAGTGTCTCTCCACCACTACCTCCCAGACCCAAGGGCTTCTTTATATTAGGGCAGTTACTTGTATTAGAAGAGCAGCTGCTCTATTTTGATGTTGTCTTCTGTTATTGTGAAATCACAATTATTTGTGAAATTTAAAAAGCTGACAAATTTCATTTAACAGTCTCAATGCTCTATCAATTGTACAAAGATTTGAGAACATGTCGGACACAAAAGGTACATAATTTGCAATATACATAAAATTTTGTGTAGAAACGGCTCAAGGACAGATTTATATTGCAATGCCCCAAAACGTATGTGACAATTTGTGGGGTTTTTTGAAGGATGACATCATCACACACACACACACACACACACACACACACACACACACACACACACCATTTTATCAGTAACAGACTAATTGGATGGAAATATCTCAAACCTTTTTAATAAAAAAAAACAAAAAAACTTTTAAGTTAACCAGAAAGTGCAAAGAGTGGATTGGATTTTACTTTTTGGGTACAAGAAAAATACAATGTACTTTTTATAGCTAAAGGCTTGGAGAAAGTTTGATTAATATAGTTGTATCTAAATTTTTATCCTAGTTCAGCTGTTCTAGTTCTTCCTCTACAGAGTCTACAGATTCCTCTAAATCTTAACAACTAGCTAGTGCTCCCTTATACTACAAAAGCTACTGATGTGGGAAGAAATCGCTAAGAAATAATGAAGAGTAATGTCCCATCACTCCTAAAAAATACTGTATATATTTGCTTTGAAATGTCGTTTATGTAAGTTTAAATGGACTTCAATTCAGTTCAGATCGTAAGTGGCAAAAAAAAAAAGTGATAAATCAAAGCATGAGAAATCTTGAAATCAGACTATGAGTGATTAATAATCAGTGCACAATGCAGTGTATCCTCAGGGTCATAGTAAAACTTGAGTAGACATCTGCTCAATCTGCAAGGTGCTGATTATATCAAAACTACAAGGAGTGCCACTTCACCAAGCACAGCAGTGCCATAATTGGCACAGTAAACACTTATCATGCAACCTACATTGATTGGGATGTGCTTCTCATAAATCATTAGGGCTCATTTCAGTCTGGTAATAATGGTGCCATCTGCTCTCAGCAAGATGGGACTTTGAAGGGGAAAGGGTAAAAATAGAGACACCCTGATTCCACATCACACAGAAATGTAAACTTTTCAAAACAAAGCAACGTGACAAAACATTAGATAAAGATACACTTGCTCCTTATTTGATATAGCATGTACTGCGTGGGAAAAATTATTAATTTGTATTTATTTTAACATCTTAATTATTATGTTTGTGTGTATGTGTTTATAATGTCAGTGCTAAGGTATCTTGTGATGCAATATAAAATGACATTTTATGAAAAATGCAAAAAGCTGACTATTTAGAATAGCACTACACTGGAAAATGTTACATTGATTATTGTAGAGATTAGTTTAGGAAGGAGGAGGGAAGATACAAATATAATCTAAAATGTCTTTTAGAATCCTTTAGAGATGTCCTATTATGCTGACCTCTAACATTTAATAATAGGTCTTTGAAATTCTCACAAAAAAGAAGCTTTTATGACCACTAAAGACTTTTAAGTAATTTCACTATTAAGTATATTTTCTTGAAGTCTCGTATTAAAGTCTATCTTTTTTTTAAAGTAATTTATATATGTTCCAAAACAAATGTACCAATGAACACCATGAAGGTCATCATCAACAAGTGGAGAAAATGGGGCACCACAATTCCATTACCAAGAACAGGACCTCGTTCCAAAATTGACAAAAGGACAAGGCAAATACCAAGAGACCTACAACAATTTTAAAGGAACTGCAGGAATATCTGTTAGAATTTTGGACTATATCGACCTTGGTCACTAGATGGAGACATTCTGCCTTTGGGTTTTTTTTTTTTCACTTGCCTGTTAACCATCATTATTGTTTTCACTTGTCCCCTGATTTGGTAGACGATTTATACCTTCCCATTTCTTTGTTCATTACTGAGTCTTGTGTTTTCCATTTGAGTACCTAGCAACTGCATTTTCCTTTGTTACAAAGTGCTTTATATTTTGCTGCCTGCTGCTTCTTCTTTTTTTTTTTTTTACTTTTGTTCTCTTTTTTGTGCCTTTTTGTGAATCTTTTGGTGTTGATGCCTTTTTGGAATATTTTGTTGTTTTGGGAGTCTTTGGATCTTTGTGATTTTTTTAGATTGTTTGTTTGTTTATTTTTTTTTACTTAACATCCATTTGTTTTATGGTCGCAGTGTCATCCCAGCATCCCAGAATGATCTCTCAGATCCCATCAAGGATGACCTGGCCTCAAGGGATGCCAAAAGAGACTTGAACACCTTGTTTGACCTTTCAATTCAACTAGACAATCGACTGTGAGAAACAAAGGGAACACCATTCTTCAGTTAGTTCTCTCGAGATCAGGTCTTGGACTTTGCCTCTAGATGGCATGCAAATCTCCAATTCATCAGAAGAACCCATGCAGTTGGGAAGGACACACATTTCCCAGACCAAGCAGAACCAGCACATGTGAGAGAAGTGATGCCTCTACTGTGGGAAACCATGTCACTACAGATCCACTTTCCCAAAGCTATCAAGAATAGCCCAGTCCCATCCAGTGTGGGGAGGACTGTCACGGGACCCACCTTCACCGCGATGTCATCTTCAGTTGGTGTGCTCATTTCCACCTCATTTTCTTGTAGTGGGCAACAGCACCCCCTTCAGTCTCTGGTGAACCCTGTCACTGACCTCCATTGACCTGCTCTAAGGCACTAGGTCCCTAGTGGAAGTATCTTTTCCCTTTCTAAACCAAAGCCATGGAGGAATACGTCAGAGACCCTTTAGCTGCTGGTATCATTCGCCCTTCTACGTGCTAGGCAGGTGCAGGATTTTCTTTTTTTTTTAGAAAAAAATGGAGGTCTTCACCCTTGCATAGATTACTGGGGCCATAACAAGGTAACTATCAAGAACCCCTCCCCTCTTATAGTCATGTCAACAACAGTTGAGATACTGCATATACACAATTGAACCTCATGAACACCTAGCACCTGGTCTACATCAAGGATGGAGATGAGTGGAAGACTATATTCAACATCGGAATAGGTCAATGTGAGTATTTGACCATGCCATTTGGCCTGACAAATTCCCCAGCGGTCTTTCGGGCCCTCATCAATGATGTCCTGCATGATATGCTCAATCAGATTTAGTTTACTTAAGTGACATAATCATATTTTCCAAGTCACTCCATGAACATGCCAGTCAAGTCTGGCAAGTCTTGCAATGCCTCCTGAGGAAACACCAAGCCAGAGAAGTACAAGTTCCATGTCAGTGAGATCTCTTTCTTGGGGTTCATTGTCTCTATAGGCAGTCTCCAGATGGGCACCAAGAAGACTAGGACAGTCAGAGACTACACGCTCTTCTCTGAAATGATTCCAGTGCTTTCTGGGATTTGCAAGTTTTTACCAGTGGTTTATTGGGAGTTTCAGCTCTGTATTGGCTCCTCTCACAGCCCTGACAAAGAAGTTCATCTGAACATCGAAATCATATGAGGCCTCCTCCAATCACAAGAGGCACTTCACTTCAGATCCAGTCCTTGTCCCGTCTGACCCTGCCCTCCCCTTTACTGTGGAAGTGATCACTTCAGAGCTGAGTGTTGGAGGGGTGCTGTCTCAGTGGCCATCTTACAACTCACACCAGCTGCAACTCATACCAAAACGGGTAGTGCAGGTGAACTGGCAACCCTGTGGAGGTTGGGGGCATTGAACCTGAGTGGGCAAAGCCTCCATTGCTGAAGCTGCAGTGGAGAGCTGTGATCTCAAGGTCTTAGGTGCCTCAAGGGCGGTAACCCTCGAACACCATGGTGGACACCGGTGGTCAGGGAAGCCGTCCGACTGAATTAGGAGGCCTTCCGGGATATGTTATCCTGGAGGACTTCGGAGGCAGTTGCAAGGTACCGACAAGCCAGAAGGGCTGCAGCTTCTGCCATGAAAGAGGCAAAGCAGTGGGTGTGGGAGAAGTTTGGAGAGGACATGGAGAAGGACTTTTGGTTGGCACCAAGGTGCTTCTGGAAAACCATTCGCCACCTCTGGAGGGGGAAACGGGGAACCATCCAAGCTGTGTACAGTAAGGATGGGACGCTGTTGACCTCAACTGAGGAAGTAATTGCACGGTGGAAGGAACACTTTGAATCCAACTAACACGCCCTCTATGGTAGAGGCAGAGGTGGAGTCTGATGGGGGATTATCATCAATTTCCGTGCTGGAGGTCACTGAGGTAGTCAAACAACTACACAGTGACAAAGCCCTGGGGATTGATGAGATCCATCCAGAAATGCTGAAAGCTCTGGGTGTGGAGGGGATGTCTTGGATGACACGCCTCTTTACCATTGCGTGGAAGTCGGGGACAGTGCCCAAGGAGTGGCAGACCAGGGTGGTGGTTCCCCTGTTTAAAAAGGTGGACCAGAGGGTGTGTGCCAATTATAGGGGTATCACACTTCTCAGCCTCCCTGGTAAAGTCTACTCCAAGGTGCTAGAACGGAGGGTTTAGCTGATAGTCAAACCTCGGATTGAGGAAGAACAGTGCGGATTCCGTCCTGGTCGTGGAACAACGGACCAGCTATTTACTCTCGCAAGGATCTTGGAGGGGGCCTGGGAGTATGCCCATCCAGTCTACATGTGTTTTGTGGATCTGGAGAAGGCATATGACCGGGTCCCTATTTGTCTACTGTGGGAGGTGCTGAGGGAGTATGGGATGAGGGGTTCCATACTTAGGGCTATCCAATCGCTGTACGCCCAAAGCGAGAGCTGTGTCCGGATGCTTGGCAACAGGTCAGACTTGTTCCAGGTGGTGGTTGGTCTTCACCAGGGCTGCGCTATGTCACCAATTCTGTTTGTGATATTCATGGATAGGATATCAAGGCGTAGTCATGTTGGGGAGGGGTTGCGGTTTGTTGACCTGAGGATCTCATTGCCCATTTTTGCAGATGATGTGGTCCTGATGGCATCATCAGTCCATGACCTCCAGCACTCACTGGATCAGTTCACAGCTGATCAGTGGCTGGGATGGGGATTGGCACCTCTAAATCTGAGGCCATGGTTCTCAGCAGGAAACTGATGGAGTGCCTACTCTGGGTAGGGAATGAGAACATAACCCTACCCCTACCCTAGACCGTGGGCACAAGCGGTCGAAATGGGTGAGAAGCTTGGCTATCCAAGAGGAACTCAGAGTAGAGCCTCTGCTCCTTTGCTAAAAGGTGTTCCAGGCACATCCCGCTGGGAGGAGACCTCGGGGAAGACCCAGGATAGGTGGAAAGGCTATATTTCCACACTGGCCTGGGAATACCTCGGGATCCCCCAGTCAGAGCTGATTAATGTGGCTCGGGAAAGGGTAGTTTGGGGTCCCTTGCTGGAGCTGCTACCCTGCGACCCAATTACAGATAAGCGGTTGAGGATGAATGGATGGATGGATGTTTTTACAGATGCCTTGTATCTGCCGACATTTTAAACATTGAGTCCTGTAAGCAACGACTCACTATAGAATTTGCATCAGTAGCTGACACTATGGGAACACCCTCCATGTGTGACAATAGCTGAAGCCCATATAGAATCATGCCAATTCATTGGCTGATTGCGCTAGTCAGACTGTATGTCCTCTTGCTACTCAGTCACTTCAGGGCGCTGTTCAGAAGTCCTCACAACAGACAATGGCTTAAAACATTTCTACAGCCTTCGTATCCCCAGTGCACATTCCAGTGTGTTTGAACCTGGGTGCAGATCTTCGAGGCACAGGCTGAGGTCTGGCAAGTGGAGATTGCATCCTCAGGGTGATGCATCAGTATGATCTGTAAGTCCTTATCAGGGTACAGGAGGACAGAGTCTGCATCTTGTTAATACCTCATTTTTGGCTGGCTCACATTTAGTTCTCACATTTGGACCTGGTGTCTCTCCTGGAGAAACCTCATTAGGCGATCCCGATCAGAACGGATCTACTTTTCCAGGCCTGCGCCACTGCGTGGCATCTCGAGCCGGAAATGTGGACACTTTGGCATTGGCCTTTATATGGGGCTCTGTGTTGAGGACTGGTATTTTATCTGAAAATGTGGAGACCATTCTGAATGCAAGATCTCCATCTACTAGTAGGATCTATGCCCTTAAATGGTTGACTGTTGAGGTTATGGTGCAGAGCGTGTGATTTAGATCTTGCTTACTGCCCTGTTGGTTCAGTGCTGGAGTTCCTCCAAGAGCATTTTTTGCAAGTGCGGCCCTGACCAACTCAAGGTGTATGTTGCAGCGGTCACTGCTGAACAGTCATATATTCATGGCACCTCCTTAGGGTGACATTCTCTTGTTTACCATTTCATGTGTGGGGCGAGATGGCAGTCCATCTCGTGTTCCCTCTTGGGACTTATTGTAGTCTTAGAGGGTTTGACAGGCCTTCAGTTTGAGCTGCTTGTTTCAGCTTTAGAGAGAATTCTGATGCTTAAGATAGTTCTAATATTGGCCTTAATGTCTCTTAAAAAAAGGCAAGTTATGTTGCAGTCATTCTCTCCTCTTCCCTCTGACTCACAGGAGAGCTCACTCTACAAGAGGTGTTGCTTCATCTCAGGCACTATCTAAAGTGTGTATTTAGAGGAGCATTGTGTTGCAACAGGTTGGGCCTCCCCCTTTTTTGGTCAATTCATGTTTATGGGATGACAACTTGGCAGTCATTTTGTAGTATGGTGCTGTGGTATGGTGTTCCCATAGTGTCAGCTACTGACAAAGTGTCACGTGAACCTATGTAAGAGAATATTTTGGTTACAATGCATCCAGAAAGTATTCACAGCGCTTCACTTTTCCCACATTTTGCTACGTTACAGCCTTATTCCAAAATGGATTAAATTCATTAATTTCCACAAAATTCTACAAACAATACTGCATAATGACAACATGAAATAAGTTTGTTTGAAATCTTTGCAAATTTATTAAAAATATAAAAACAAAAAAAGCACATTTACATAAGTATTCACAGCCTTTGCTCAATATTTTGTTCAAGCTCCTTTTGCACAAATTACAGCCTCAGGTCTTTTTGAGCACACCTATTTTTGGCAGTTTCTCAGGTTGGATGCATTTTCAGATCTCTCCGGAGGAGTTCAATCAGGTTCAAGTCTAGGCGCTGGCTGGGCCACTCAAGGAGATTCATACAATAGTCCTGTAGCCTGTAAATAGCTTGTCCTGTAGCCACTCCTTTGTTATCTTGGCTGTGTGCTTAGGGTCATTGTCCTGTTGGAAAATGAACCTTTGCTTTAGTCTGAGGTCCAGAGAGCTCTGGAGTAGGTTTTTATCAAGGATGTCTCTGTACATTGCTGCATTCATCTTTCCCTTGATCCTGACTAGTCTCCCAGTTCCTGCCGCATAAAAACATCCCCACAGCAAGATGCTGTCACCACGATGCTTCACTGTAGGGATGGTATTGGCCAGGTGATGACTGGTGCCTGGTTTCCTCCAGACATGACGCTTGCCATTCAGGCCAAAAAGTTAAATATTTCTTCAATCTTTGGTCTGAGAGTCCTTCAGGTGCCTTTTGGCAAACTCCAGGCGGGCTGTCACATGTCTTTTACTGAGGAGTGGCTTCCATCTGGCCACTATACCATACAGGCCTGATTGGTGGAGTGCTGCAGAGATGGTTGTTCTTCTTAAAGGTTCTCCTCTCTCCACAGAGACATGCTGGAACTCTGTCAGTGTGACCATCGGGTTTTTGGTCACCTCCCTGACTAAGGCCCTTCTCCCCCGATCGCTCAGTTTGGCCTACCGGCCAGCTCTAGGAAGAGTCCTGCTAGTTCCAAACTTCTTCCATTTACGTATGGAGGCCACTGTGCTTATTGGGGCTGCATAAATGTTTCTGTACCCTTCCCCAGATCTGTGCCTAGATACAATCCTGTCTTGGAGGTCTCCAGACAATTCCTTGGACTTCATGGCTTGGTTTGTGCTCTGGCATGCATTGTTAACTGTGAGACCTTTTATAGACATGTGTGTGCCTTTCCAAATCATGTCCAATCAACTGAATTTACCACATGTGGACTCCATTTATACAGGCAGGGAGATGTGTGGAATAATAGGCAACAGGTGCGTGCATTCAGAATTTGGGAGAGGGGAGTTTGAATTCGGGTTTGAATGGAGTAGGATACAAAGCTGGAGGCTCCTGCTGATTTTGATTAAAATTGTAATTAATTTGCATTTTTTGGTCATATAATATACTTCAACTTAATTTACTCCTTATCTTTGCTTATAATTAAAAAATGTTGGCACATTAAAATGTCTGGAAAGAATACGAAAACCCGAGGTGGCATTCAAACACGACTGAGGCCAAGTGCGTGCGCCGTGAGCAAGTCGTCCTCTCCCCCTGAATCCGCGTTGCCAAGCGGTGACTTTGATCTCGCCGCACTCAAGCTTGAGCTGTTGGCTTCATTGAGGAAGGATATCGCTGATATTTTAAAAATGGAGCTCCAGGAGATTCTCAAGGAAGCGCTGTCTACTATCCAGCTTGACATGCAGGCTGTGAAAACACAGCAGGTTAATGATAAAGTTGTTACCGAGGCTACCATATCAGCGCTGAATGGTACAGTTGTGGAAATGGAGCACGTGCTGTCTGGTTATACACATGACATAGCACACATGAAGTCCACTATCGAGTCTCTCACTGTGACCATGACTCAATTACAGAATAAATGTGAGGATTTGGAGACAAAGTTGCGGCGCAATAACGTTCGAATAATGGGAGTTCCAGAAGGTTCTGATACATGTTCAACTGCTGCTGTAGCGGCCTTGTTAAAAGAGGCGTTTGGTCTGGAGAAGGAGCCGGTTTTGGACCGGTCCCACCGGACCCTTCAGCCGAAGCCCAAGCCTGGTGAACGACCCCAAGCAATTGTGTGCAGATTCCACTATCACAGTGACTGTGTTGATATTTTACGCCGTGCGAGAGAGCTCCAGCAGATTAAAGTGAGGAATTTGAATATCTCTGTTTTCCCTGGCTCGAGCTGCATTTAATGAGGTTCGGCGCCAACTTCATGATGTTGAGGGTGCCCGGTATGGAATACTTCACCCAGCTCGGCTTCGCATCACATATAACGGTGTCCAGAAGGACTTTATTTCAGTGGAGAAAGCAGGAGAATATGTTAAACTCTTGATATTAGGATGAACTGTATCACCTGCACTGCACATGATAGTTAAGGACATTATATCTGTTATTGTGCGCAGACTGTTTATCAGATTTGAAGTCAGTAGGGGATTTTTCTCTTACTGAAATCTTTTGTTTTGGCAAGGGTTGGTTAGTTCAGCGTTCTTTCCGAGTGGTTGTCTCATTGTGGACAACTTTTGGTTATAGAGGGATACACTGCTGTCTCCTTTGGGTTATGGAGACTTTGAGAGACTTTGAGTGTTTTTATTTTTGAGGGATTGTTGGGGGGAGGGGAATTCACTCCAGCTTTAATTGACTATTTATATCCCTATGGTTTACTTTATTAGATGGTTAGTAGTAATATTGATCCCAGCACGGCTAGGACAGGCACGCTTTTTAAGATTTATTAGTTGGAATGTCATAGGTATGAATAATCCTGTTAAGAGATCGAAGGTTTTTATATATTTTATATATTTGAAACTTTTAAAAACTCCAATATAGTATTTTCACAGGAGACTCACCGTTGTATTAAATATCATAGGTTATATTGCCCTTGAGTCTTATGCCTGTTGTTGGGTTTTATAATATTTATACAACCAGCAATAGTTAATGTAGCCATCATGTGCCGGGGTGAGGGGGGGCATGAAAATGAATCATGTGTAAATGAACCACATGTAAAATTACATATAAATGAATCATATATAAAGATGAATCATATATAAATCTTTCTTGGGGGGTATGTTACTGGGGTTACAAGTTTGATTCTGTATTGATTCATGAAAATGAATCATGTGTAATTAAATAACATGTACATGAATCATAAGTAAATTAATCAAATGTAAACTTTCCTGGGTGGGGTGGGAGGGGCTGTTATTGGGGTAAAAACTGTTGATTCTGTATTGATATATTTTGTTGTACTCTGAAAAGTGTATGAGAATCAATAAAAAAATGTTATGGGAAAAAGAATTCGGGAGAGGGAGAGTGCAGACGCGATGGCGGTGACTCATGGGAAGTGGAGTTCGAGGTATTGCGCCTGCGTGTGTGCGAGGTGAGTGACAGTTCCCTGGTGACAGCGGCCGAGACTGGTGGCGCTGTGACAGAGCTCTTCTCGGTCTGCCTAGTGGTCGTGGGCCCGGGAGGGTCGGATGGGCCTGGTGGACGTCCCGTAGGAGTTGAGGGTCTAATATATCCTGCCGGGGTACCCAGCATTGCTCCTCCGGTCCATACCCCTCCCAATCTATCAGATACTTCAACCTGCCCCCTTTCCTGCACCTTGACCGGAGTATCTTACTGACTTGGTATACTGGTTGTCGACTGGTTGTCGATGGATCATACTTATGGAGTACGGAATTGTTCCAGGGCTGACTAGACTAAGGGCAAGGGGTATCGGTATTTCACACAGCATTGGTTAAGTCCCCAATAATCGATACATGGACGGAGCCCCCCTCCCTTCTTCTCGACAAAAAAGAATCCTGTGGAGGCAGGGGACGTGGAAAGTGTTATACATCCCTGTTGCAGTGCCTCCTGTATGTACTCCTCTATGGCTTCCATTTCCTTGAAGGTCAGGGGGTAAACTCTTCCCCGAGGTGGTGTGGCGCCGGGAAGAAGGTCGAACTTACAATCATATTCCCGGTGAGGGGGAAGCCCGCTCACCCTCTTAATGCTAAAGACCTCCAGGAGGTCATGGTAAGCCTGGGGAATCAATACAGGTTTGGCCGGATCGGGACTTTCTATGGTTGTGGAGGATATCGTGATTACCGGGTCCTGGATGCAGTGAGTAATACATTGTAGTGACCACCACACGACCTCCCTGCATGCTCATGATATTTGGGGGTTATGGTGCTTCAAACAGGGGAGGCCGAGAGCCACGGTATGATGGGCGGTCTCTATGACATACAGCAGGATGGTTTCTTGGTGTAGGGCACCGACCCACAGGTGGAGTGTTTGATGGTGATGACAGTGTAGTAAAAGTACAGCTGTGACACTCATTATGGGGTATTGTTTGTAGAATTATTTTTCAGGAAAATAATTAATTTAATCCATTTTGGAATAAGGCTGTAGCATAACAAAATGTGGAAAAAGTGAAGTGCTGTGAATACATTCCGGATGCACTGTATGTATGTGCAGGCTTGGGGAGTAGCATAATATATATTATGGCAGTACATAATCATACAAATAATCTAATAACTGTAATCCATTACAATGTCAAACAAACAAAGTAATCACATAACAGGTACATTTTGTAAAAAAAAAAAAAAAAAAAAAAGGAGCACGGTCTGGATTACAATTTTCTTCATTTAAAACCAACGAAATACATCTTTGGACATAACACAATATAGACAGCTGCGAGATTATAGTTCTGGTTCTCTCTTGGAAGTCATGGCTTACATGAGCAACCTCCTGATGCATGCGCAAATAAATTTTGCGCAAAGTTTATTTGGTAGAAATTAAATCAAATTGTCTCTGAAATGCTTTTGTTAGGGTGACCATACGGCCTTTTTTTCAGACCATAAGAAAGCTTTCCGTCTAGGGTCGGGTTAGGGTTAGTTTGCATTGCTTTAACCTCTCTCTGTAATTCCCACCTTCTTGCACATAAAAAAGCAGCAGTGCACCTGCAAGCACCCCTTAGACCAGGGTCCTTGTCCTATGCTTGCCCATCAGGATGGTTTTGACAGGTGGCATCAAATTGGAGATGGAGGTTCTCTACAGCCAGTAGGCTTTCAGCGGATTTGAGAGTGTGGACATTGATGGGGAAATCTTCCCCATCTGATAAGTCAATTAATGCCAGCAACTGTGTTTCAGGCTCTGCCAAGTTCTCTCCTTCCATTCTCACTGTCCTCAATCCCCTACTCTCCTGACTTCAAGGAGATAAGAAGACTATCCAGTAAACAAATGCCAGAGTATTCACTCAAAGGTGACTTACTTAATTAACTTTCAAAATCAGTCCAGTTAGGAACTTGCAACTTGTCCCATCAATTAAAACAGATATCTCTGTGGTTTCCTAGCATTTGGTTCAACTTATTTGGCTCATTCAAGCAGTGCACCTGGTTTGACTGAGTAAATTATCATAAAGGAGATCAAAAGAAAGACTAGGCTAAGAAGGGATGTCATGTCTAGGAATGCCTAAATTGAGGACACAGTGGCTGTAAAGTATTTAGTTGATGCTGTTTAATTTGTATACATGATTTTCATTGTTTTTTTTTTCTATCTTTAATCAATGACAACTGATATCATGACATAAACATTGTTAAATGTATTGGTCTGTGAAATAATGCATTTCCTCTTTACATTCTGTTATTTCTATCACTTTTTACTCTTGCTTCCTGGTTCATGAGTATTCAGCAGCCACTTCAGTTTCACTGGATTAAGAATCTCAGACTGCATTTGTCTAGAGAAATTGTTTACCATAGTGCCCCTATTCCTCAGTAGTCACCAAATAAATTTTAATTGGGGATGTGAAATCAATAGTTGCATTTTGTCTTCTGCCTTGTTCAGGCTCCATGCAGGCTCTGTGACTTTAAACCTATGTTAATGTAATTTATTGAGCCTCTTTCCTTAATCACAGATATTGCCTATAATTACAGACAATAATGGCAAGTGGAGTTCTAATTGCTAATGGTTTTCTTGGAATTTATCCTCTAATACCTGTGTGCAATGGCTCTCTAAAGCAAATAACAGAAATAGAAGTACTTCCAGAGATGTACATTTTTTAAGACTATACCTGATACATACAGTACTGTATAAAACTAATGAAAATTATTCAGCTCCCTTTCAAGGGCAACTCGACATTGTGTGAGCTTCACGCCGTGGGAAGCGACCTTGCACATAAGCGGTATCTGAAGCTTGTGTGAAATCACGCATATTTATAGGCCTGTTGTGGTCAGGTAACGTGGCAATTAACAGCATGGCCGGACATTTTGTATGATTGCTTGCAAAAAGACACTTCATTTCCTTTCTATTTTTTCCCAAAGAAATCTCTTTAATTTTCTGTTCCTTTAAAAAATAATAATAAATAAAAGTATGAGTATGAGAACTGTTTCTCTCATTTTATTATGGCGGGAGGGACATACACACCTTCTGTGTGAAGTGTCTGGGGGTGGATTATTCCTTGAGCAGCCCTTGAGGGGGCAGACTGCATGCATTGTGAGTGCTTTAAAATCAGGCAGCTCTGCTTGTGGCTCACTCTTTTCTCGGCTGAAGGGAGGTGAGTTTCAGAGACTCACGGATCTGGGCCAGTTGCTGCTGAGGGAGCCAGCTGACTCAGGTCCTGGGAATCTCGATTAGATCTGGAAAGAAGCTCTTGCTCTTTTTGTAAGTCCGGCTTTCTGCTGAATTTTGGTGCACGACTCGTGAGCCCTCCTTTCATTATGGAAATACAAAACATGAACATGCTCAATATTAAAGTAAGGTGTCTATTTGAGATTTAGCCAGTTTAAGTGAGGACATCACTGTTCAAGTCCCACCAAACCCAAAAACAAACTATATAATTGTTAATGGGAAGAGTGCTAACCTGGGCAACAGCAGTCTGGACTCAGGATTCATAGACTCTTATTTAGTACTGTAGCTAAATTAACTAGGAATGAGACCACATCAGAAACATACAAACAATGATTTCATTGAAATTGAAAATATCAGGCAAAAAATATTTTCATCTCAGAAGTATTGCTAATATAAAAATATAATGTCACTAAATTACGCCGAAAAATTAGTTCATGTTATTGTTTCCTCTAGGTTGGATTACTGTAATACCTTACTGAACATAAAGATTGTAAAATAATAATATTTACCTATAAAGCATTGTATGGTCTCGTGCCAAAGTACCTGAGCAAACATTTGGTTTTCTATGATCCTTCATGTCGACTATGATCAAAAGGCTTTTTTTCGGTACCTAGAATAGTGATGGCTTCAGCAGGGTGTAGAGCTTTCTCTTACAAAGCCCTGCAATTATGGAACAGTCTTCCAATTAGTGTTTGGATCTCAGATACAATCTCAGTGTTTAAGTCTAGAATGAAAACATATTTGTTTAGACCAGCCTTTTTGGAATAGGTTTTTCATAGATAATGGAGCAGATCTAGGGTCTCACAGGCATAGGGTGTTGTGGTGAATTTGGATGTTTGGATGCTGCATATGAACAGTTAAGCTATGATAGTGTAGGACTTCAATTGCTAGGATAACTTTAGGACTGCAATTGCCATGAACAGTTTTGCACTCAAGTCTTCGTCAGTGAGAAAAAAAACAAAGACTCCATGTGAAAACTGTAATGAATTTTGAATTTTGTAATGAACCTGGTTACACAATTACACTATTTGACCATGTAGCACAGAATTATAGAAGGGATTTATTTATAATTGCACTATCCATCACCCAGATGAGGGTGGGTTCCCTTTTGAGTCTGGTTCCTCTCAAGCTTTCTTCATCATATAATCTCAAGGAGTTTTTCCTTGTCAATCCTGTCTTGCTTATTGCTCAGGAATAAATTCATAGATTTAAAATTATATCCTGAATTTGTATTACAATGTCCATTTGTTAAAAAGACTATATATATTAAACTGAATCGAATTTAATTGAATCATTGGACTCACCCATTGATTTCTCAAATTGTATGGACCAATTTCTTAGAACCTGAAGAACAACCAAGGCGCTAACACTCCTGAACGTATGCAGGTTGTTCAAACCAAGCTGAGTGGTGTGGACACAAACAATGCAAAAGGGAAAGACTGTGCTACTACTGTGGCTACCCTGACCACCACATAGTACAATGCCCCCTCTGATTTACATGCACCACAACCATCATCTGATCAAGCCACTACCACTCCTCAATCCTCAATGGTGAGTCCTCATTGTTTTTTATATAAATAACTATTAAACGTGTTCAGATAAAACACTCAAAAATTATGTCCTGAATCATGTCCTGAGTCAGAGAATCACACATACTCTGTGTCAAGCAAGTGCTCAATGAGTGCTCCAAAATCAGCCATATGTCAAAGGGGATACCTGCAATTTTCTGTTATAGAATACATTATCAGCACTGAAAGGGATAATCATGTATGAAAACAAAGTGTTGGTCATCACTGACTGGCGTGTGCCCAACTCAGTCAAATAACTACAGCGGTTTCTGGGGTTCATTAATTTTTATAGAAGGTTAATTCAGGGCTTCAGCTCCATCATGGCCTCTATCTCCTCACGGTTAAAATGGAACCCAAATGTTCCCCACAGCCCCAATCCTGAAACATCCAGGTCATCTAAAGTCTTTAGTTGTGCAAGTGGATGGATCAGCTCTACCAAGTGGCTTTCTTTTTAAAGAAACTTTCACCATCTGAGATGAACTATGACATATGCAACTATGAGCTACTCACAGTGAAGCTGGAATTAGAGGAATAGCACCACTGGCTAGTGAGAGAAACACACTTATTTATCATTTTCACAAATCACAAGAATCTTGAGTATTTTAAAAAGAGTGAATTCTTGCCAAGAATGATCGGCCCTCTTTTTCACCCAGTTCCAGTTTTTCATTCAGTCTGTCGCACTACTAGATATTGGTCATGCTGCTCAGCACAAGGGGAAATCTGTGACAGATTCCACCCTCAAGGGCGCTCAAATGTGAGGCTGGGGCCGGCTTACCGGGGTTATGAGGGGGAACAAGGCTTGGGAGGTCGCATTGTCAGCCTCAGTTTTGAGCTGGTCTTGGTAGGCTCTTACATGAACAGGATTTGATGGGCCATGTCATCTGCCTCAGGTGTGAGCAGAGTGTGGTTAGATGAGGTCACCACATTGACCTAAAGCTGGAGCTCTGCAGGGATGACCACCTCGTAGGTCTCGTACTGGAGCTCTGGAGATGAGGTCGCCACATTGACCACCGACTGAAGTTCTGCAGGGCAGCCAACCTTGTTGGTCTCAGGCTGGAGCTCTGGGGATAAGATTGTCACTTTGACCTCTGGTTGGAGCTCCGTAGGTGAGACCACCTCGTTGGTCTCAGCCTGGTGCTCTGTAGATAAGGACGCCACTTTGACATTTAGCTGGAGCTCTCCAGGGGAGACCAACTCGTTGGTCTCAGCTTGGTGGTGCACTGTAGATATGGTCGCCACATTGATCTCAGGCTGAAGCACTGGAGATGAGGTCGCCACATTTGACCTCTGGCTGGAGCTGGGCAGGTGAGACCACTTTGTTGGTCTCAGGCTGGAGCACTGGAGATGAGATCGCCACATTGACCTCTGGCTAGTGCTCTGCAGGGGAGTCCACCTCATTGGTCTCAGGCTGGAGCTCTGAAAATGAGGTCACCACGTCATTGGTCTCAGTCTGGAGCTCTGCAGGAGAGCCCACCTTTTGGGTCTCAGGCTGGAGCTCAGGAGATGAGGTCGCCAAATCATTGATCTCAGGCTGGAGCTCTGGATATGAGATTGCCATATTGACCTTTGGCTGGAGTTCTGGAGATAAGGATGGCACATTGACCTCCGGGTGGAGCTATGCAGGGGAGACCATCTCATTGATCTCAGGCTTGAGCTCTGAAGATGAGGTTGCCACATCGTTGGTCTCAGGCTGGAGCTCTGTAGGAGAGCCCACCTTGTGGGTCTCAGGATGGAGCTCAGGAGATGAGGTCACCACAACATTGATCTCAGGCTGGAGCTCTGAAGATGAGGTCACCACGTTGTTGGTCTCAGGCTGGAGCTCTGCAGGGAAGACCAGCTCGTAGGTCTCGTACTTGAGCTCTGGAGATGAGGTCGCCACGTCGTTGATCTCAGACGGGCGCTCTGGAGATGAGATTGCCATATTGACCTCTGGCTGGAGACCTGGAGATGAGGTCGCCATGTTGACCTCCAGCTGGATCTCTGCAGGGGAGATCACCTTGTTGGTCTTACGCTGAAGCTCTGGAGATGAGGTTGCCATGTTGACTTCCAGGTGGAGCTCTGCAGGGGAGACCACCTCATTGGTCTCAGGCTGGAGCTCTGAAGATGAGGTTGCCACATCATTGGTCTCAGGCTGGAGCTCTGCAGGGGAGGTCTCAAGCTGGGGCTTTGCAGGGAAGACCAACTCATAGGTCTTGTACTTGAGCTCTGGAGATGAGGTCGCCACATCATTGATCTCAGACGGGTGCTCTGGAGATGAGATTGCCATTGACCTCTAGCTGGAGCTCTGGAGATGAGGTTGTCACGTTGACTTCCAGGTGGAGCTCTGTAGGGGAGACCACCTCATTGGTCTCAGGCTGGAGCTCTGAAGATGAGGTTGCCACGTCGTTGGTCTCAGGCTGGGGCTTTGAAGATTAGGTCACCATGTTGACCTATAGCTGGAGCTCTGCAGGGAAGACCAACTTGTAGGTCTCGTACTTGAGCTCTGGAGATGAGGTCGCCATGTCGTTGATCTCAGACGGGCGCTCTGGAGATGAGATTGTCATATTGACCTCTGGCTGGAGCTCTGGAGATGAGGTTGTCATGTTGACCTCCAGCTAGAGCTGGGCAGGTGAGACACCTCATTGGTCTCAGGCTGGTGCTGTGGAGATGAGATCGCCATGTCAACCTCCAGGTGGAGCTCTGTAGGGGAGACCACCTCATTGGTCTCAGGATGGAGCTCTGAAGATGAGGTTGCCACATCATTGGTCTCAGGCTCAGGCTGGAGCTCTGCAGGGAAGACCAGCTCGTAGGTCTCGTACTTGAGCTCTGGAGATGAGGTCGCCACATCATTGATCTCAGACGGGTGCTCTGGAGATGAGATTGCCATATTGACCTCTGGCTGGAGCTCTGGAGATGAGGTCGCCATGTTGGCCTCCAGCTGGATCTCTGCAGGGGAGATCACTTTGTTGGTCTTAGGCTGAAGCTCTGGAGATGAGGTTGCCACGTTGTTGATCTCAGGCTGGAGCTCTGGAGATGAGATTGCCACATTGACCTCTTGCTGGAGCTCTGGAGATGAGATCGTCACGTCAACCTCTGGGTGAATCTCTGCAGGGTAACCCACCTCGTTGGTCTCAGGTTGGAGCTCGGAAGATGAGGTCACCATGTTGACCTCAAGCTGGAGCTCTGCAGGGGAGACCACCTTGTTGGTTTCAGGCTGGAGCTCGGCCTGGGTGATCCCATGCCGAAGTGTCCTTGGGCAAGACACTGAACCCTAAGTTGCCCCCAATGGCAAGCTAGCACCTTGCATGGCAGCTCTGCTACCATTGGTGTGTGAATGTGCTCTCATTAGTAAGTCGCTTGTAAATGTAAAATGTAAAAATGATATTTCTGTAAAGCTGCTTTGAGACAATGTACCATTGTAGAAAACGCTATACAAATTGATAAATTATTATTATTATTATTATTAATTATTAGCTCCGGAGATGAGGTCACCACATTTGACTTCTGGCTGGAGCTGGGCTGTGGAGGCTGCCTGCTCATAGTAGGTGGTGAACAGTGGGACAGGTGTATCAGACAGGCTGTCTTCCAACAGATTGTACAGGTCGGGTTTGTATTCTGCACACCTTCACAAATAGTCCACTGGAGCTCATGGCAAATAGAAACTCTGCCCACTGGCAGGCTGTGCCACAGAGCCGGGACAGCATGAATCCCAGCTGCTGCTTCTCGTTGGGCTTGGGGTTCTCCAAGATGTCAAAATATACATGGCAGTCCATGAGGAAATATTCAGGATAACCAAAGAATCCATCTTATGGGTCCGGGAGGTCTATAGCAGTCCAATGGTGAAACTAGAATGACTTAAAAGCTGGCAAGGTTTTCTTGATATAATGGGGGGTGAGACTGATGCAATTGCAGTTAAAACTTTTATTAAGAGAAATCCAAAAACATAAAGCACACACATGGTCAAAAACAGGCAAAATGTCAGGAGAATGGCAAACAGGATAAACTTGGAGAAACAAAAATCAATAACCAGGAGGACAAAACAGGATCAAAACCATGGAATTAATGAATGAGGATCAAAGGCTTGGTATGGTTATGACTGTTAAACACAGACACATTGCATTGAACAATGGATGTTCAATAGGGCGGCTGTGGCTCAGTCGGTAGAGCGGGTTGTCCACTAATCCACTAACCGTGGGGTTGGCGGTTCGAATCCCGGCCCGGGTGATCCCATGCCGAAGTGTCCTTGGGCAAGACACTGAACCCTAAGTTGCCCCCAATGGCAAGCTAGCACCTTGCATGGCAGCTCTGCTACCATTGGTGTGTGAGTGTGTCTCATTAGTAAGTCACTTGTAAATGTAAAAATGATATTTCTGTAAAGCTGCTTTGAGACAATGTACCATTGTAAAAAGCGCTATACAAATTGATAAATTATTTAAAAAAAATTATTAAAAAACAAAGACACATGAGGGGTTTGAATACTAAAAGAAATCAAAGTGGGAAATTAGAACAGCTGAGACAGTAGGAAATAACTAATAACACAATACGGGCAGACACAGGACAGAACTCAAAACAAAACTCAAATGTCCAAAGTAAACAAAGTTACTGACAACCCAGATGCTTATGCTGTCATGCTATGGGCTGTTGAGCTCGCTGAAAATCCTTGACACTGGGCTCCAAACTTATGAAACTGACTCGCTATCATGCTTGTATCCTGCTTTGCCCAAAAAACTCAGTGGTGAGGTCATCTTTATACATGTCATACTTTGTGGGTGCTATAACCTGGGACTAGGAATATTGCACTACACCAGAACAACAGGTGCCAGTTTCCTGCCCAGCAAGGAAAAAATATCTGCAGCCACCCTCCCAAAACACCCATCATGACTGGGCATCAATGCTCTCACATGACCCACCAACTTATTTAGAGCAAATACTGGTGGCACAGCATGCTGACTAATATACACAAATTAATGTCCTCATACTCAAACGTCCAAGAACCCTACCAGCTGGCAAACTTCTCCCTTTACCCATGCCATAGTGACTATGGTCACATCTAGCAATTGATTTCATAACTAACCTCCTGTGATCCTTGTGCATCCTTGAACAACAGAGTTATTATGGTCCTCATAGATTGTTTATTTGGAGACATTGAAGCTCATTTTCATCTATTCAGCTATTTTGATATCACAGATGCCATTGCGAGTGACAGGGAGTGCTCAATTTACTTCCCAAGTATGGAACAACTGCATGGAGAAACTGGGGTATTGGTCATCTTAACTTCAGTTTATCATCTTTAAGTGAAAGGACAGGTGGATAGAGCAAATCAACAAATACCAGTAAACCATGTGTCCTGGAATGCTAACCCCACTGATCCCCCTGTAGTAGACAAGTGGTTTAGGCAATGCAAGTAAGTGTGGGAAAGCATGCACCAGCACCTGGAGCAGGTACTACGAGTGACTAAACTGTTTGCGGTTCCGCAGAAAGGTGAGACACCACATTATGAGCCGAGGGACCGAGTATAGTTATCCACCAAGGACGTCTAAACAATCCACGGCTGCAAAAAAATTACCTAAAGGTTCATTAGACTGTTTTTAAACCCGGCAACAATTAAAGTAACTCACCTTTAAACTCTACTTGCCACATCACTGCTGTTTAGCCCTATCATTCCATGTATCAAAGCCCCTAATCACCCCTTATCCGCTAGCTAGACCACTTCCACACACACACACACACACACACACACACACACACACACACATATATATGATTCTTTATGTTGGTTGTGAATTGATTTATGCATACATAATTTACTCATATATTTTACTCAAAAGATGTGGGAAAGTGTCACATGTTAAGAACAGAGTATGTGTAAAGCCAGATGAAAGTGGAAAGTAATTGCCAACTTTTCACACCCTGTCACTTCACAGACAATAGAAGATATTCTAAATATGACACAGACTGTCCTCAGTCAAAGACAAATCTTCTATATTATGATGCAGTTACACAATAGGCCAAAATGTAGGTTTTCTGAGTTTTAATAATCAAGCTTAACTGTGTGGAAAAAGCTATACAGATGCTGTGATCCAGTAATACAGTTTTTAAAAGCATTTCAGAAATTCTGTTCTTTTCCAAATGCCATTTATTCAGAAATAGATAATAATGCAAATAAACAAAATAATAATGCTGACATTAAAAGTGAAACATCTGCCCCATTTACTAAATTGCCACTTTATAGAAGCAGTAGGAAGCAAGAACATTACAAGAGCTTTGCAGCAGCCTACTGTGAGGCTAACTATCTGTTTCTGATGCCAAATGAATCTCCCTAATACATTCCTACTCACTGTTAGTCTCACAGGAAGCAATATCCACATGGTATTGATAATAACATGGTAATGCATTCCCATTGTTCATTTAAGAAACTAAAAGAATGCAGATTTTATTTCATAAATAACACCCAACAGTAGTGGTATGTGGTGCATGTGGTACAAACAGTAACTTTTATAGGTGTTGATTCTGCAGGTGAACAATTGTGATGAGTAGGTATGTCTCAGGAAAACCAAACCTGAGAATTCAATTCTAATGAATGGTGCAAAAATAATAACTGCCATTACAGGGTTTAAACATCTCAAGGGTTGGGTTAGTTTATATAGTTTGGCATGGATGTTGCTGCTAGATGGGCTGGTTCTGAATATTTCAGAAACTACTGGTTTCCAGTCTATGGAGTTTACACAGAAAGCAAATGTGGGCAGAAATGTCTTATCGATGAGAGAAGTTAGAGGAGAATGGTCAGACTGATTCAGGAATACAAATAACCACTCTTTACAAACAATATACACATAAGGCTATGTAAATATTTGACTAAGACAAATCTAAAAAATCTACCTTCTTTTACTTACCAGTGGTAATGTGAACACATAGATGGCTCTTTGTGCACATTTGCCTACATGCCAAGATCTTCCAACAAAGTCATATTGTGACTTATAATGCTATATTTGAAATAAATACTGCCATCATACAACCCCAATTCCAAAAAAGTTGGGATGCTATGTAAAATGTAAATGAATACAAAATGCAATGATTTGCAAATCTCAAACACCCATATTATTCACAACAGAACATAGAAAAAATATCAAATGTTTAAACTGTGTAAATATACCATTTTAAGAAAAAACGTATGCACTCAAAGACAGCTTTAGTCCACTTCTCAGCCCTGCAAGAGTGAGGTCCAGGTTTCCCCCTGGAGACACACCTCTCTGTGCATCAACTCTGTTCTTTGAGTGGCAGTAGTGATGGAAATTCCAGCTCTTTTTATTGAGCTACATCATTTGGCTCAGCTCAGCAATAAAAGCTGGCTCTTTTGGCTCCCAAATGACTCTTCATTTAGTACCACTTCTGGCTTTTATAATTCAGCCAAATGTAGCAATATTTTGACAAATGATTAGTATGTATGTGAATATATCACTTAAATTACACATTAAATTTCACGTGTATTGAACTTTATTTATATAACTACAACACCAATTCCAAAAAAGTTGGGACAGTATGGAAAATGCAAAAAAAGTCATTTGAAAATTCAATTTACCCTGTACTATTTGAAAACACATTATTAACACATTATTGATGTTTTACTTTGTGAATTTAATTATTTTTTGAAAATATGCACGCATTTAAAATCTGATGATTCCATGCTAACACCCGCACCCTCTTTTGCTTTTAATGCAGTTTGGCAGGGACATCCCTGGAAAAGATGACATCTAGATGTTAGCATATGTTGCTCCAAAATCTGTACATATCTTTCTGCATTAATGGTGCTCTCACAGATGTGCAAGTTACTCATGCCATAGGCACTGACAATCCCCCATACCATGGCAGATGCTGGCTTTTGGACCTGATGCTCATAACAGCTTGGATGGTCCTTTTCCTCTTTGGCCCGGAAAACACGACAGCTGTTTTATCCAAAAATCTATTTGAAATGTTGACTTCTGGACAGTGTTGATATATGGCATCTGTGGATGCAGCGATGAATGCTGTTGACTGACCAAGGTTTACCAATTATTCCCAAGCCCATGTCAGGATATCCATTATAGATTCATGACAGTTTTTAAGACAGTGACGTCTGAGGGATTGGAGATCAGGTACATTCAGAAGTGGTTTTCGGCCTTGCTCTTTATACACCGAGATTTGACCAGATTCCTTGAATTTTTTAATTAATTATATTGTGCACAGTAGAACGTGAAATGCCCCCAAATCCTACTGATTTGTATTTGGATAAAGTTGTTCTCAAATTGTTGGATTATTCGCTGATGCATCTATTGGCAGATTAGCCAGACTCGACCCATCTTCAAGGACTAAGCCTTTTTTGGAGGCTCCTTATATACTGAGATTAGAAGAGTGCCCCACCTGTTTCACATCACCTTCTTATTTCAACTTGTCATATCACAATTAGTCCTAAAATGCCCCTGTCCCAACCTTTTTGGAATGCGTTGCATGCATGAATTTCAAAATACACAATTATCTTTGAAAAATTATGCAGTTGATTAGATAAAACATAAAATACCTCATCTTTATATGTTTTTTTTTTCTTTAAATACAAGTCAAAGTACTTTTACAAATCACTCCTCTTTGTTTTCATTAACATTTTTCCCTACTGCCCCATTTTCTTCAGAATTGGGGTTGTATCCAAAACATAAACCATTCCAAACAAATCACATTCACTGCACTGTTGGAAGTACTGTAATTCTGTGGTTGTCAGTGTACCCTGCTCAATGTGATATTTTTAACTTAGAAATTCTACATTCTGCATTTACGTTAACTATGTTATTAAAATGCATGTATTAAATCTATTCCATCAATCCATCTTCTATACCACTTATCCTTTCTTCAGGGTCACGGGGAAACCTGGAGCCTATCACAGTAAGCATTGGGCACAAGGCAGGGTACACCTTGGACAGGGTGCCAATCCATAACAGGGCACAATCACATACACATTCACACACTACGGACACTTTGGACATGCCAATCAGCCTACCATGCATGGCTTTGGACTGGGGGAAGAAACTTGAGTACCCAGAGGAAACCCCTGCAGCAGAATATGCAAACTCCGACACACAGGGCCAACCACTAAGCCACCATGTGCCCCGTATTAAATCTATTAAAATAGAGAATGTTTTTACACGTGATTTGTCACATGCACATATACAGATGTGGACTTGCATTTTTTTTTTCACACGAGATCACACGGTATCCTGCAGTCACGGTTCTAATAATTTAAATTCATTTGTTGTGCTTCACACAATAACCACCAGGTGGAGCGTGGAGCAACATACTGTAGCTGAACACAGTGCAATAAAAATGTAATGTGTGGTAGAATCCATCCATCCATCCATCTTCAACCGCTTACTCCTTCTCAGGGTCACGGGGAACCTGGAGCCTATCCCAGGAAGCATCAGGCACAAGGCGGGGTACACCCTGGACAGGGTGCCAGTCCATCGCAGGGCACAATCACATACACACTCACACACACATTCATACACTACGGACACTTTAGACACGCCAATCAGCCTACCATGCATGTCTTTGGACTGGGGGAGGAAACCGGAGTACCCAGAGGAAACCCCCGACACACGGGGAGAACATGCAAACTCCGCACACACATGGCCCTGGCGGGCCTCGAACCCCGGACCCTGGAGGTGTGAGGCGGACGTGCTAAGTGTGGTAGAATGGTTCACGTAAAAAAAATATTATGTGTAATAATAGATTTAAGTATATAAAGTGAATATGATCGAGGCTCGTAGTACAGGTACAATAACTATAGTATTTAAATTAAGGTGTATTGTATTTGTGCTAGGATAATGCAGTGGCAACATGCAGGTTTAGTAGGCCAGTGACTGGGATTTGAGCCCCAGCTCAGTTTAGAATTCTTGTTTCTTTTCCTTTCCTAGTTTTATTATTAGGGAAAATAACTAGTTTAAAGTGAACACAGAAATCCACACACTGAAAAAGCCCAGTGAATTTACTTAATTCAAATTCGTAGCTAGGTTCCACGTGATTGAATTGAGTTGTCATGTATCTTCCCGGAAGCAGTGCGCATGCGCACTGCATTTGCTCGTCTCCGTAGTGGACTCCAATGACAGTTCCTAACATGTGGACTTTGTTTACATTTATGTTGTCATGTCTCCTCCCCGGTTCTCTCGTGTGTTTTAGCTGTCACGTGTCCCAAGTGCTCGCAGCTGTCAGTAATCTAACACAATGATACAGCGTGTATTTATACCATGCAACTGCGAGCACTCGGGGCGGAATATTGAATGTCTGAATGTATGTATGTATGTCTCTGCTTCTGTCTCCGGGTGAGTTTAGAATACTTTCTTAGACCAGTCCAAGTTCACGTCCTGTTTCCTGTTCTGAGTCTTATGTTTGGTTTTGTCCCTCACGTGGTCTTCATTATTTGTAAAGTCTTCTGATTAAGCTCAATGTAGCCTGTAAACCAGGGGAACTTACAGTAGATGGTTGTGTATTTCTCAAGCGGATCTTCCAGCAACCCTCATCTTCCAGCAACCCTCATGATGTCCTGCAAATGCACTTTGCTGATCTTGGTCATTTTGACTTGTATTTACAGACGGATAATCTGTATTTATCCATGCAGTCATAGGTGGTCATTGGGGGCATGAACAACACTGACTGGAGGCCCATGCCAATTAGAAAGATTCAGGTGATGGACAGTGCAGTAACAGTATGGATGGGATCTTTTGGGGTTTTTTTTCAGTTTTTGGGGATCTGAAAGCAAGTAGTCTTACTCCTCTGGTGTGAGGAGTTGGTCAATGATAATGTAAATGGTAAATGGCGCACTTATATAGCGCTTTTATCCAAAGCGCTTTACCCATTCACACACACACTCACACAACAATGTTAGCAGAGGTGCTAACTTGCCATCGGGGCAACTTGGGGTTCAGTGTCTTGCCCAAGGACACTTCGGCATGTGGAGACATCCGGGAATCAAACCGCCAACCCAACGATTAGTGGACAACCAGCTCTACTGACTGAGCCACAGCCGCCCCGTGCTCTTGTTGTGGTCTTCCGTTGATCTTGAAGAAGTTTTGTTCAAAGATCCATTGGATGCTGGTTCTGCTATGCAAATAGAGTCTCTGGAATTTCTGTCGGACTATTGTTTACACTTTGGGTTTGTGTGGGTCTAGGGTTATGGGCCATTTGCGCCTATGCTCAGGGTTGGGTGTGGATAATTCCTGCTATTGTTTTGGCATATGTAGGTCAGCTGGTCAGGTAGAGCTGAATCCTCATAGAGCAACTGTTCCATGTGGATAAAGACATAGAGATGGAAAGTAAAAGTAATAATATTACTAATTATTTGAGTAAGAATAATAAAGTAGACAATGAGAAGACTACTCAAGTTACTAGTTACTTCAGATCTGATTAAAATCAAAGGAAAATCCTCAAACCCAGGCCAATGGAGAACTCTCTCTCTCTCTCTCTCTCTCTCTCTCTCTCTGTGTGTGTGTGTGTGTGTGTGTGTGTGTGTGTGTGTGTGTGTGTGTGAATGTGTGTATGTGTGTGTGCCAACAGCCTTGCTACTTCCCCTCTCCAGGACAGAACACAGCAGCATTTCATGAGGCTTGCGAGCTCATTTAAACTAATATGTCATTTAACCTCCGATGAACCCGAAGTGTTTCATGTACTTTTCCATTGTCGTGTTGTAATAAAGTTATTCGACTTTAAGATCTTCGACGTCCTCTTCAATTTTTCTTACAGTCGCATTATCGATGTGCATTATAGACATGTAAACACCTTAATCTCACTATTAATGTCATGTGGGAGTTCTCACCGCATTTTGCAACAGGACACGTACACACATGGCAGTGCTCAACCATTTGCGGCAAACAAGAGAGCGAGTCTGCATCCGAAACCGCATACCTACCTGCTATATAGTAGGCGAGATAGATGTATTTCAGCTACTATATAGTAAGTAAGTGTGTGGTTTTGGACACAGCCCATGGCTTCAAGAAGTCATCTATTATAGCATGACAAATAATTAACTGCGCTTGAAGTTACCGTAAACCATTTTCGGTAACATGACAAAAATGAACTTTATGTTGAAAACTGTGAAATTCTGGAGGGAACGTCAGACGGCGTGGCGTGGGGATGTAATGACCATTAGTCGATCTATGTCCTATAACATGTAAAACAGGCAAATGAAAGGGATGTTCTAAAATCATCTCATGTAAACACCTTAATCACAATACTGTCTTATTCAGAATAAGGTCAATAATTAGATTTATGCTGTCCATGTAAATGTAGTCACTGTTTCATACTTGTTGCATTGTCTGACAACAGAAACAGAAAAATATGTAAATGAGAAAAGCTTTATTGGGCATGTCAGCACAGAGAGTAGAAGTTATATGGGGAGAGATGTTATAAAGGGCTGACACTAAGCAGAATGAAAATATGGCAGGATGTAATGAATATACTGATTAGCGCATAGGAAAGGTGCTATATAAAAATTGGTTGTTTAAGCACCTTTCCTATGCGCTATATATATACAGTATCTCACAAAAGTGAGTACACCCCTCACATTTTTGTAAATATTTCATTATATCTTTTAATGTGACAACACTGAAGAAATGACACTTTGCTACAATGTAAATGTTACGACACTGCGAACTCGACGCAGCAACTCACAAAGAGTAGTGCCACCCAGGGATATGGCAGAAGAGAACTACACCTCCCAGCCACACCTGCGTTTGAGTTTGCCAGAGTTCTGATTAGGAACACCTGGACCCCTCTAAGGTTATTTAAGGACCCCGGCAACATGTGCAACTCGCAAAGTAAACGCTCAGTGGATTTATCTCTGTCATATGCCAAGCCTTATTTCGGATTGCTCTGTTGTGTAAAGACCTTTGCCCGTATCACAATAAGACTTTTGACCACGCCATTGTTATCCTGTCTACCCGATTACCTGACCAAGTTCATGTTCCTGATTTTGCTGCTCTTCTCCCCTGCGCTGCCTGGATCACTTGTCCGTGCTTGTCTCCACCAAGGTATCCTAACAGCAAAGCTTCTTTAGCAAGGCACTGGTTGTCTTGGAGGTGTGTTTGGGGTTGGAACACATCCCTGTTGCCCAGTTTCCGAAGGGAGGGGATCATGCTCTGCTAATGAACTGTAGCTCCCCAGTACTGACAGCACTCATGCAACCCCAGAAAATGGCATTCCCACCACCATGCTTGACTGTTGGCAAGACACACTTGTCTTTGTACTCCTCACCTAGTTGCCGCCACACACGATTGACACCGTCTGAACCAAATAACTTTATCTTGGTCTCATCAGACCACAGGACATGGTTCCAGTAACCCATGAGGTGACATGTTGAACTTCTAGTGACCAGTATGAGGAAGCGTGAAAGCAATAACACCAAATTTAACACACCTTCTCCCCATTCACACCTGAGACCTTGTAACACTAACAAGTCATATGACACTGGGGAGGGAAAATTACTAATTGGGCCCATTTTGGACATTTTCACATAAATATAGTTTTCACATATAAATTCATAGGTGTGCCAATAATTGTTGCACACTTATATTTAACAAAGATATATTTTTCATGAACCTGTGTTGTGTTTGTAATTGTTTGATATCCATGAGAGAAGAGTATTTTTTGGGATTTTTAAACAATAGAGTTGTAAAGGTTAAACAATGGAGTTGAGGTACTCGATCCTGGACTCGGACTTGAGTCTGGACCCGAGCCCAATTATGAATGAACTTGGACTTGTCACGCATTCGGTTGAATTTGTACTCGAACTTGACATGGAATCAGACATTTTGGAATCTGACATTTTGGACATTTTTTTCAGAGTACAGTTGAACCTGCGTCATGTGTAACATGAAGAGAAAGATAAAAAAAATAAACAACGACATAAAATTAAGATAACACGAAATTAATGAGCATCTCACTGGTTTGTGAAGGTTAAAATATTAAGATAACAGCTCAGTGTTGAGTTTACAGTTGCAATTTAAAATCTTTGTTCAAGTTAATTATTCTCTGGACTTAACTGGAACTTGGCCATTAAGGAGTCAGACTTGAGTCCAATTCAGCCCCTTTTACACTCGGACTCGATTGGTTAAAGACTTGGTCTTGACTTGAACTCAACAAAGGTGCACTCAGACCCAACACTATAAAACAATAAAGACGATCTTTCACAGCCTTCTTTGCTCATATTTACCAAGGGTGACAATATTATTGGAGGGAACTGTATAGCAAAAAAGTCAACAATTTCTGTAGAGTTTACTTTTTTCACATGACTATGTATTTTATACATTTTTAAAACTATTTTTAGATCATATTCTACAACACTTAAACTATTAAATGAAATTATCTTGTGATTTTACAATTTGGTTTAAAATTCTTAATTGGTTTTTCATTGTAACTTGAATTTTGAAGATGCTTTTATGTTATGTTTGTTCATATTGTTAAAAAGGGAAATTTCATTGTTTGATACTTGAACATGATTAAACAATGTATAAAAAACCATATCGAAGAACTGTAATATGTATTGAATATAGCATTACTCTTTTCTACAGTAGAACAATACAAATTAAACATATTAAATTGTTTTCAGTACATATGTCATTGATTTATAGTGACTATACATTTTGAAATTTTGAGACTTGACTCAGCTTGTCTTTTTTAAAAGAGAACCAGATAAAGTCATATTTTATCATTGAAAACTAACTTTATATTATATTTAATAATAGTCTAGTGTTTCCTTACTTCCATGTATTTTATTGACCACTTATTTTTCATTTTCCATTTTATTATTTCTAGATTGTGTTTTGTACAGTCCTAAAGTTTGAAAACAACACTGTTAATGACCCCTTAGTGAACTTCCAGTAATATTTTTCATTTATAACCATTTAAAAACATACAGCGAATGTTTATATAACAAGAGCATGGAACATAAGGTTGCTATGAACGTTCATATAACCTAGGAAGAATTCTGAGAAACCGTTTGTATATAGTGAAAATTTAATGTTTCAACTGTCTTATGTTATAACTGTCTTATATATCTTATATCTTATATATAAATGTCTTATAACTGTTTTCATAACCATACAGAAATATTAAGAGAACATTTATATAACATGTGAATAAAATGTTGTAATAACCTTTTTAAATAATGTGTTTATAACCTTAGAAAAAAAAATAAAAGAATGTTTATATAACAAGGGAATGGAATGCTCTAATAACGTTTTGATTAATGTTTTAATAAACTTAGAAAAACATTAACAGAATGTTTATATAATGAGGGAATGGAACATTCTATTAATGTTTGAATAACTGTCTTATAACCAAGCAAAAACGTTAATACAATGTCTAAAAAACTGGATGTTATAAACGTTCCTAGAATATTCAGAAATAAAGTTTTTAGAACTTAATGTGAAAGATTTTTTCTTGTACAAAAAATTGTTAGCTGGGATATTGCCATGTATTTAATACAAAATGGTTTGTAAATCAGGCAATGACCATGGGAACAAATCCTATTCTTCAGAATATATCTAGCAATGAGCATGGAAAGTGTGTCATATGTAAATACTACTCAAGTTGAGTTATTTGGTTCAGAGTGTTGATGTCACAATTTCTCCTCATGCTAAGCACTGGAGCGTGCAGCGCGCTCTGAAACGCGAAGCGTGAGCTTGAAGCGCAAGCGTGCTTTGTGGTTTTTCAGTGAGATTGACTTTGTTTACTTTCTACACGTGCATCTGTTATGATTTCTGATCTGTCTCCATCCCATTTTCTCATTAGTTGTGCCCTTGGGTGTCATCATTGTTCTCAGCTGATTGGTAGAGGTGAGGTGGGAGAAGGAGGGGAAAGTCTCTCTAATTCAAGCCAACTAGGAATGGCTTGACATGATGTACATCATCATGGGCTATGTAAAGGAGGATTCTTCCAACCAGGCTGGAACTCTCTTCCACCCTCCTTCCCCCTCTCTGGATCTCATCCATCCTACCGAGTCAATGGAGAACGCTACTCAGCCTCCCTGCTCATCTGAGGATGCTGCTCAGCATCCCTGCTCACCCAAGGAACCCGCTCAGCATCCTTGCTTGTCTGAGGATGCCTCTCAGAATCCCTGCTTGTCTGAGGACACCGCTCAGCATCCCTGTTCAGTTGAAGATGTTGCTCCGCCTCCCGGTGTGGCCAAGTGTTCACTTTGTTTCCCTGCAGGCTGGTCACTCTGCCATCTTGCTCGGCTGAGGATGTCGCTCTGCCTTCCTGCTCAGCTGAGGACATTGCTCCCCTCTCATGCTTCATGAAGAGCATCGCTCCTCCCTCTTGGCTTCACGGAGAACTTTGCTTCCCCCTCTGACTTTGTGGAGAATGTCACTCCCCCTCTAGCTTAATGGGGAATGTCGCTTCCCACTCAGGCTCTGCCAGTGCGAAAGAGACCACCCCACACCTGAACCTCAGAGAGAAAGCCAAATTCCTGTCGCCAAGTTCCTGTCAGAGGTCAAAGAGGTGGCCTCTCTGGCCATGTTCCTGTCCGAGGTTGAAGAGGTGGCCTGTCCAGCCAAGTTCCTTTCTGACGTCGATGAGATGACCTCTCAAGCCATGTTCTTGTCTCATGCCTGCCCCTCAGCTCCTTGAGGAACCTGCTATCTGTTTGACAATGCCTGCCTCGGAACCTGAGGGGCTGTGAAGACATTTTGCCCAGAAGTTCAGGACCGCCAGGGGAGGGAGTTTTTTTGTTGTGCTCCAGGAGTAGTGCCTTGGGGGTGGCTTGGTTCTGTCACAATTTCCCCTCACACTAAGCGCTGGAGCACGCAAGCCAGTAAAACCAAAGCCAGAGCTTGAAGCGCAAGTGTGCTTCTGGGTTTTCGGTAACAGTGACTTTGCTTACTTCCTACACAGGCATCTGTCATTATTTCTGTCCTGTCTCTGTCCCTTTATTGTCATTGTTTTTTTCCTTATGTGTCATCATTGTTCCCATCTCCAATATGTGACAGCTGAAAAATCACTCATTTTGAGAAAAAAAAATGTTAACGATATTGAGTTCAGAATGTTATATTTACTCATTAGAAATAACAGAAATTTTTTGTAACACTAACAAATTTATCATTTCCCCCAAAGCTCTACTACATCATTGACTATATACAGTACTTAAACTGCATGTGACATTTTTGGTGGGATTTATATTATCCATCCATCCATCCATCCATCCATCCATCTTCTATACCGCTTTCTTTACTTTCTTCAGGGTCACAGGGAACCTGGAGCCTATCCCAGGGAGCCTAGTCCACAAGGCCGGGTACACCCTGGATAGGGTGCCAATCCATAGCAGGGCACAATCACATACACATTCACACACCCATTTATACACTGCGGACACTTTAGACACGCCAATCAGCCTACCATGTAGGTCTTTGCACTGGGGGAGGAAACCCGAGCACATGGAGGAAACCCCCGCAGCACGAGGAGAATATATTCTATTCTATTCTATTCTCTTCTATTCTATTCTATTATAGACAGTGACGTGATGAGAGTATGGCAAATAGAGGAGTTTCCATCATTATTCATCACATATATGTTATGCCTTGATGCATTAACACTTGTTTTCTTGAGTCTTTTTAGCATGTACTTTCCGTATTTATTCAAGCTATGGATAGCTGCTTAAATCTGTTTTTATGCTTTTTGCACAGAATTTAAGCATTTTCCCCATTCCTTTTTACTGTATTGATCGGTGTGTTTGATTTCAGCGATGGTTGGATGTAACTGATGGGCGAGAGTTACCTCATGCAGTCGGGGAAGGAGTTGAAAATGGAGCTATCAAGTCAGACCTTTTCTGATTCCCATAGTGATGCTCACACTGTGTTTGGTTTCTTTATTGCAGCTGAAGTGGATTAGATGTAATATTTCTCAGATAAACAGGCATCTGAATTTTACATGTAGAAACCAGAAACACTTTTCATTGAATAGGTTATGTTAATGCAGTGCCTGTATGTTCAAGAAGAAAGTTCAACATAAGCGTGTGTTATTTAAAAACTAATAAAGTGGGTCTATATATTTTATCAGTTTTATTTTGATAAATATGCAATATAACATTAAGATTACATGAAAATGGTTTATTGTTATAAAAATACAGATTTGTGAACCTTAGCAGAACTGAAGGTGTCAGAATAAACAGGAAAAGCATGTCATCGTTGTCTTCAATGAGTCAGGACAATCGTGAAATATCTGTTTTGTCATTAAAACTTGTGCAGAGGCTCTGGAGAAGCTGCGCTGCCATGTCTCATCTTAAGGGTGTACTAATTCTTAAAAAGCACTTGTCTATATGACCTAGAATCTCTGTGAAATTGTTCATTCTGGAACTGAGAGCTTGTAGTGCAACAGGTCATGTCCATCAATATACCAATGAATGGATTATGCTAATTCTACAACAGAGCCTCTGAGGTTTTTCCATGGTGATAATGACCCAAGAATGGCCTTAGTCTGGATTGTCAATAGGGATGCAACACTGACCGGCTCTAAACTAGCTGAAAAGTGAAACGTGAGCCTTAGCAGGACACCTTCAGTTAAGTGGGATTGGATAGTGATGTGCAATACATCACACTGAATGTTCTCTTTTACACAACACTGGATGCTCATGCGGTGTTTGCTTTATCGCAGATGAAGATACTTTTTTTTCCACAGTGCAAGGATTTCATTCACTTTTTTTAGTGGATAGGAGTGGGAATAAAAAAAACAGTCCCACACACACTCCCCAATGCTTCATACAAAGTGTTATCAAAGTATTAACATTTCATTAAAGAAAAAGAAAATAAAAAGGATTTTCCCAGCATAGTCTTACACAATGTGCAGTTGACTACAGAATTGGATTCTTAACAAAATATACTTGAGCCTAATTTCTTTACTGTCCCCATAGTTGTCTTTGTTTTTGGTTTTTGTTTTTGTCCAATCAACAACACCCGAAATATTGTGTAGTGTTGTTAGATTGCTTCAGTAACCTGACAGTGGTAAATGGTACATGATAAATTAATCCAATAATTCAGTTACTCATACATAATTATACAGTGACCTTCTATCCCATATCTTTTTTCTAGTAACTTCCTTCTTCACAGCTACTTCCAGAACTAATGGCCCTTCTAGATGGCATGTATAGTTCCCTCCGAAAGTATTGGGAAGGCATGGCCAATTCTTTTGTTTTTGGTATACACTGAATATATTTGGGTTTGAGCTAGTCTGAATGATGTTCACAAGACTGAATTAAGATTTGATTAATTTCTATAATACACTATACAACTGACCATCAAAAACATATGTGGGTCTTCCCCAACTGTTGCCACAAAGTTGAAAGTAAAGAATTGTCTTGAGTATCTTTGTATATTATCATTTTAAAATTTCCCTTCAGTAGAACTAAAAGACAGGGTTCAAACCTGTTCCAGTGTGACAATGATGCTGTGCAAAAAGTGAAGTCCATTAAGACATGGCTGGCCAAGGTTGGAGTGGAAGAACTTGAGTCACTTGAACAGAGCCCTGAACTCAACCTCACTGAATACCCGACTCCACCACCCCATGAGCAAATTCTCACATCCATGCTCCAAAATCTAGTGGAAAGCCTTCCTGTAATAGTAGAGGTTATTATAACAGCAAAGTGAGACTAAATCTGGAATGGCATGTTCAACAAGCACTTATGAGTGTGATGGTAAGGTGTCCACATGTTTTCGGCCATATAATGTTTGTTGACTCAACAACAAGACATACACACTTGCTTTTCCAGTATCAAAATCATCAAACTATTCTACAGTAATCAAAAGGTATTATGTCTGTTCTAAAGCTGTGGCAGCCTGCCTCAGTCTAAAAAAATTAACACAAGAAGGTGGGAAAGACTTCTTGTTTGTGTGTTGTTAAAATTGATTTCATTGTTTGTATAAATATCAGGCTTCTGTTTCTCTTATTTTCCCTTCTTGTTCCCCTTGCTGAAGCTTATTCACTGAGATTGCTGTTTCTTTGAGATAAACAGGTATTTTTGTTTGTACCAATTATTGCCTGAGGATTGTTTCCAATGTGACTGGACTGTCAATGACATGACAGATGGGATGGGGGAAGTGTTCTTGGGAATGACTGGGCTCTTGTATTTTCTGCCTTGGAGAGCCATTTCACTACAAGGAGTTTTTATTTGTTTGTTTTCCAAAATAATCAGTGAAAAAATCAGTGTCTTGTACTGTAATTGCACTGTAATAGTGATGGGCTGTAACATTCTATACAAAATCCACAATTAAGTAATTAAAAATTCTATGAACATGAAAAGGATTAGCTTTAATATAGTAGGCATTTATAAATTAAACAGTTTGATTTGGCACTGAATTGGAGTCTTTGTTGATATTTTTGGGGTAAGGGTGTGTGTGCTTAAATACCAGTTAAGGGTACTTTGTATAGTTAAGGGTCCTTATACCTTACTAAAAGAGTAGGGATCTTAAATGAATGGGAAACTTGCAATACTTGGGTTCTACATAGACCCATTAAGAGTTATCCCGCATGAAAGAAAAACATGTAATGGTTCTAAACTAACAAGTTAAGAATTTAATCCAAAGGGTTCAATATTTACATCAGCTTGCTACAATATGTAGATTTCCTAGACTATGGGCTTTCTAAAAGAAATTTCTGAATTCTTCCTCAGTTTTGTTCTGTCTACTAACAATTTCAATATTCATGGGTGTGTGAGTGTGTATGTGATTGTGCCCTGCGATGGACCGGCACCCTGTCCAGGGTGAACCCCGCCTTGTGCCCGATGCTCCCTGGGATAGGCTCCAGGTTCCCCCGTGACCCTGAAAAGGAGTAAGTGGTTGAAGATGGATGGATGGATGGATAAATTATTCTATTAGGAAGTGTCACGCCTTGGCCAGCAGATGGCGCCACACCACGAACTTTGCCCGGTCATGTGACCCCCTTCTATTTTCAATTCAATTCAATTTTATTTGTATAGCGCTTTTTACAACAGACATTGTCTCAAAGCAGCTTTACAGGAATAAAAACATAGTATACACACAGTAAAAGTGAGAAATTATCC